>UXGC01000829.1:3769-50873 GCA_900480045.1 Eurytoma adleriae | reverse complement strand
GATCAGGTCACTTTCACTGGTTTGCCCTGATCCTCATTGAAAATTAGTGAAATTTCACTGAATGAAATTTACAGGGTATGAATGAATGTTAAAAATTCATTGGAGCGTTCGAGTTATTTTAAGATGTGCTTATCGCTCAATGTGAACTCATTTAAATGTGCAACATTAGCGAGTATATTTACCGCAAGGTGGACCCTGAATTGGATGTGTTTCTCGCTAACTGGTCTAGTGATTCAGTTTAATATAAGACCTAAATGAGTAGATGCTGAAGAAAGCTATTCGTACTTCACCATTTAAATATACATTATAAAAAATCATGTAATCACTCAAAAAAAAAAGATGGAATTCTTGTAATCATTGCAATGAAATATCACTAAAATTGCAATTATTATCGATTATAATTTATAGTCAGTCGACTAAACTTGATAAAAAGGGCTTACTGCTTGAGCTCGCACAGCATTGGCCAAGTCAACATTCAGGGAATTTACGACTCGACCGTCAGCCGTGACAACAGTTGGTGTAAGAGAAGAGGCGGAGGCGCTCGAGGAGGCTGACACTAACGGCGACAGTCCCAGGATTTGCTGCTGTACCGCATCTTGCTCGGCTCTGGCTAGACTTAGCTGCGAAAAAATCGAGTCATCGAAATTTGATTTTTTGACAATACAATTTCTAAATTGCCGTTAACATTTTTACTATCAGTCGATACAGTAATTTAATATTAACCCGGCGATCATTGACTTCTCCGTTAAAGGGAGACCGGAGCCATTCTCATATTTAATCCGGTTCCACGACCCGACAGTCGCAAAAGCTCCGGAGAGATAATACATTTTCAAAAAAAAAATCTTCTGTACCGACATATCGATACAGCGAATTCGCGCAATGTCGGTAGCTTATCAGTACTGCATCATTTTTGAGACCATGCAATTGCAATTATTAATAATTTTGGAAATTATTATTAAAAATACCGATATTAAAAACTCTGTAGTAATCGTAAACAAAATTTCACGATCGAATTACATCACAAAATTCCTTCTTTTAGGAGATCGAATTAAATCGTAACAATTTTTCATTGACCCGATAAATTTTTTTTCACGAATATATTTTATTCATAACAATTGCCTCATTTTGACTTACTTCCTTAATATGCAAAAAAACACTTTTTGAAAATAGAGTGAAAAATGATCTGTAATGAATAATGAATAATAATTCGGCGTACCTCGAGCGAATCAAGGCCGCTACCGTCGACGTTGGGCAGGAGCCGCAACAGAGACAGCGGCTGCGGCGACGATGTAGCAGAGGCAGAGGCCGAGACACGAGATTGAAGAGTCGGCACAGGCCCTACCGGTACAAGTCCCGGTCGTGCCATCGCCATGGACACCAGAGCTGATAGTATCACCTGCGATAAAAGTCATCTCGTAATGTGGGCCTCATGAGAATTCATTTTTCTATCACAGACTGTCTAGTCATTTTATTACAAAAAGGATCATCATGAATCACTGCTTGTTAAAATTACTGTCTAGCTGGCAAAAATTACCAATCTATTCGGTAAAGCGATCACAGACTGCAAAAAGGAACATTTTTACCAAGTATAGTTGATATTTTTACCAGTTTGGTTTGTAATTTTCGCAAATTAACTTGCAATTTTTGCCAATCTAGTTGATAAAAATTTTCCTTCTCACAGTATATAATTGGTAATGTACTGCTATACAAGTGAAAAAAATGCATTATGATCAGCTGCGAACAGAGAAAACTGGCGAAAATAATTTTCTTTAAAAAACTACTTGCAGGTTTTTCTTGCTGACACAAGATGCTGTAAAAAATTTCTAATTATAAAAAATCTTCAGTCTATATCGATCTATATTCTTCAGTTCTCAATTGCGTAATTGTACATGTATATATGCAGTTTTTTCTTGCCTGTTGGTTGATATAAAAATATCAGTCCATGATCTCTTTATAATCGAAAAAGAATTAAAAAAAATTTGAGATCAGTTATTGTTTAATGCTTCATATTGAATAAATGTGAAATAAATTGAAAAAAATTACATGCCACTTTTAAACTAAAAAAAAATGATTGATTTTAGCGACATTGACTGTATTGCAAGAAATTCTTGGACCCACAATTTAAATTTCTCCCAAATTTCTTACTAAACCTCACCAAACTATTGAATCATTTTCTTAGATTTTATCGCTACCGAATAATCATTAACGTATTCACATACTTCCCATTGAGCTTAATAAAAAAAGGCGTGCAGCGAACACGTAATTGAGTAACGACTTAAAAAAACACGGCAGTGAGTTACGCCCGCTATACTTACAAAAGCCTTCATCTTCCTGCCCCTCAAAAACCAAACTGCAATCCACTCGACGACGACGACGATGTGCAACCGGGCGCCTCGACTAAGCGACCAGGTACCCCGGCGCTCGATTTAAATACAATCGTCGCGCGTCGCCTTAGAAAAATCGCCGGACACAATGTCTCGAATTGAGATAGCTCGGCGGAAGAAACAGGTCGGCCCGCGCTGAATCCGACACTTGACATTGACGCGCTAGATTTTCATCGGGCCGCTGGGTAATCCACACGTGGATTATTATTATGCGCCTGCACTTTGTCAAGCCTCTTTACGATTGCGAAAGGCCGCGCGGAGGATCGATTTTCCCAACCGCCCGCCGCGTTCCCGTTTCAGAGCCTCGCATAATGATGCAGGTACTCGCTCCGCGCGGTGACGCAAAGGCGGCCGCGCTGCCGAAAATTCGAAAGGTTGCGCTGGTCCGTTTGTTTGCTTCCTTCTTTTTTTTTTCTTGATAGATCGAGAGATGCTATCGGCAGGGACAGCCGATTAAGCTGGACGCGTGGCGGTGGGCGAGAAAAAAAAGCGACGCCGTGAGTGCGTGAGGTCGCTGTATTTTTTTTTCTTCGCGCGGAGTGTTTGTAAACGGAGGGTCGGGAGTACACCGTTGCGCTCAAAGGCCACTCATTCATCTCCGATGGGCGCGCTGTGCAAGCTTGGAAAAGGAAGGAAAACGCTGACAAGGTCGGGAACGATTGTGCGCGCAGGGAATGTGATGAAATTTATGGGTGTGTGGCCTAAAGTAATCTTTCGGTATTTATTCTGACTTGTCATAGTTTCGTGCAGATGCGTAAAAAATGCAGCTTTTACATCTGTGGCCACCCGGCAAAAGAGCGTAACTCTATTTTTTGTGATCATCGAGACATCAGAGGATCCTTTTTTGATCACGTTATCAAAATTAACCAAAAGGTTTCTAAAAGAAAATGCATGACATGGGCAAAACAGTGTATACATTGTTTCTCAACTTAAATAAATAATTGCTCGTTTGTTTTACAGAACAATTTAATTGAAAAATAGACAATAAAAATGAATCTTTGATTCGCGAGTAAGAAAATGACTCGAGTACTTTTTCTGTAAAAAAATGTGTGCAAGTGTCTCCAAAACCTAAAAATTACAGTACAGAATTAATACAGCTAGTCTTTATAATTTGTTTGCTATGTAATTATCCTTTTAACTATTCTTTTATCTGTTCTTTTCCTACCGTATTCAAATGACTACGAGATCGGATTCACACAAGACAACAAATTAAAATTAAAATTATAAAAAATAAAATGGAATAAAAGTGGATCAATTTACAAGGTACGAAAAATGCATTACAGGATTTTCCTGTTTGAGCTTCTTGTATTTACCATAAAGTAGATCTGCAATAAAGAAAACCAACAATGGATACTGACTGGAACAGTCTCTAATACTCATACACAATTGTGCAAATCTACTTTTCTAATCATTTATTTGTAAACTTACTTCTCTTTGCTAATATTACATTAATAGTTCTACGTCATAACTTCTTAAAAAATTTTTTAACAAACTTTTGAAATTTGTCGTATTTCAATGCACATTCGATCAATCAAAAACAAAAAAGTATAAAAAACTTACAAAATTCATAATTTAATTCTTTAGTAATACTACGTACAAGTATTTATTAATAACGTCTACCGTACTATAAAGACAATATCAAAATTTAACATCGAACTCTTTAAAAAAAAGTATAGATCTTTTCGATGATAAGTCATGCCAAACTACGCAGTAACTTCCCGTAAGTCAAAATTAACATAACCAACTAAGCAAAATTTCAGAGCGGCGCCTTCGCCAAAATTCAAGCTCACTTGACTTACCGGTGTTAAGGAATCGGCCGCGATCCGAATGAAGGTCGCGCACCGCTCGCGAAGAAAGAAACGCGCGAAATATCTAATATCAAAAAAAGTCGGCACTCCCGCAACTGCGGGAAGAAACGATAAAACAAGGAAGCGATTGGAATTTTGCATGAAAAATTGCATGACCCGTCAAATAGAATATCGAAAAATAATTGACACGCATTTATCCTTTTTTCAATTTAACTTATTAGCAAATACAAAGCGTCATATCGGTGTAGTACATCTATAATGTATAAAATAGTGACGTTATCGCGACTTTTCAAATCGCTATATCGTCGTTAATAATCATTGAATTGACTCTATAGAAAAATTAACTATAAATTTGCCAGAGTATGAATATTCTGGTCATTTTATGGTTAATTTTTTTACAGGGGGGAAAAATATATATCAAATATTTGTCGATATTCTATAAGTCATAGCTAATAAAATTTACTTGAATTTTTAATCCCAATTAAGTCTTTGCATGAAAAATTAATGTAATACCATTATACACATCTCATAGAATATTGAAAAATAATCGACACGTACTTTTTCTTATTCCAATTTAACAAGTACTAGCAGAGATTCTTTGAAAATTGAGTGATGCAACAATCGCATAGTATTTTAACATGCGATATCTTTATCAATAATCATTAAATTAAAAAAAGAAAAAATAAGTGTCAATTATTTTCCATTGTTCCAATAGTAATTTTCATGAAAATACCCAATTGCTTCGCTACATCGTCCGATTCCGCCTAATCGGTAACGCAAGATCGGCGCCGGGGTGGCTTCCGGCTCGCCTCACGGCTCACCTTGCCCAAGGCGGCGTGGACCGTAAACATACGCGCCGGGATCCGCACGTGACTGGCCCGCGTCTTACGGATTCCGCGCGCGAGGCGGATCTGCGCGCCGGAGGCCCGGGCGCCTCACCTTTCGAATGTAAGGGCCGCCCTCGCCTCTTCCCCGGCGGCGCGACGCGTTTTTTTCGCCGCGGACCCGGTATAAATATCCGCGGCCAGCTGTGGACTGCACAGACGAAGACTAAGCACTTCATCGCAACACACAACCAGCCTCACTATGAAATCCTTCGTGGTATTCTCCTGCCTGCTCGCCGTGGCGTTCGCCAAGCCCGGCGCCCTTCTGGGATACGCCGCCATCCTCCCCGGCGCACCGGTAACTTATTTGTTTGTTTTATCGAAATTTTTTTATTTACTTTGGGACGTGAAAAAAGTAGTTTAGATTTGCTGTGATTAGGTTTTATTCTTGCATCAATTTATATTTTAAATGGATTCAATATTTATAAAAATGATAATAAAAATCCGTTCGTTTTTCAAAAATTAAGATGCATTTCAAGTCTGCTGTTTTTTAAGTAAAAAATAATTTATGAGTAATCCTCATTTATGAGTAATAATTTATGAGTATCGGTGAGAAATGATGATCGGTCTATATTTTATATATCTCTATTACATATAGAAGAAAAGTAATATTTATGAAAAACAATTTTTCACTTTTCATAACTTATTATTTTATTTAAATAATCCTTAAAATTATTCAATGATTCAATTGATCACAAAAATTAATCAATTCTAAGTTGGGTCATACTCCAAATACATGTAAAACGCATTAATTATGATACTCATTCGTTCGAAAGTTATTTTGAATACAATTCATTTATACATTCATTTGTATATATTTTTAAAAAATCTTATTTTTCTAACTCTCGAATTTGAAAACTTATCGATTGATTCGTATCCGCTCTACAAATTATTCGGTTAATTTATTAATTCGTCCTATCTTTTTTGTGACAAGGTAATTTTAAAACCTTTATCAATTGACCATAAAAAGTCGTCCTGATAAAAATCAATAATCGTTAATTTTAAGTAATTATTAATAATCCTCTTTTAATTCAGTGAATTGAATAAAGATTTGATATCTAACTCTATTTCTCCTATCTAAAATTAAATTATGTCTTGTTTTAATAAAAGTTTTCATTAAAAAATAGTCATAACATTGCAAAATACCCTATTTTCAAGAATCTTAATAATTTTAGTTTAATAACTCCCATAGATCATCTTTTAATCTTAAAATTTTAATTGAACAAATAATTATTCAATAAATTTTTAAATACCCAAACAAATATCTCGTAAATAAGTGATAAATAACAAAAAAAACCTTGACTTTTCAGTTGGGCGTTGACGGCCGCGTGGTAGACACCGCCGAGGTATCCCTGGCCAAGGCCGAGCACGCCGCCGCCCACATCAACGAGAGGCTGAACCTGAACCAGGAGGCTCTCCGCAGCGCCGACCTGTTGGTCGCCGCCCCCGCCGCCCCCCTGATCGCCCACCAGGCACCTCTGGCTTACGCCGCCGCCCCGGCCCTGCCCATCGCCCACGCCGCTCCCCTGCATTACGCCGCCGCCCCCACCATCCTGGCCGCCGACAACCGTCCCCTCGACACCCCCGAGGTAGCCATCGCCAAGGCCGCCCACGCCGCCGCCCACATCAACGAGAAGCTCATCCACGCCAGCGAGGCCGGCAGGAACCTCGGTCTCTACTACTAAGCCAACCGATCTACTCAAGGACACCGATTGAACCGATAGGATTGTTGAAACTGCCGGGGATGGGGGTGGACGGTGGCTGCGCTGGGGATAATCGGCGACAGCGACGTCTGCCTCGTCTGCCGTACACTGTTACCTGACTTTTCGTACTTTCGTTTATACAGCAATAGCGAAGATGATTCTTCTTTCACACGAATGACTGGGAACATTATGAATTGAAATATACTATAGGATTATCTGAAAACTTGATTTGTTTGTTTCCTTTTCCCGTCCTCCAAAGTCTTTATTAATTTCAGTATAGTTTGTTTAGAACTTGGTCTGACCGAAAAATGGATACAAAAGGGGTTTTTATTGATTTTAAGGAGATTTCTTCAATTTCAGGTTACAGATTATTCTGTAAAAATATATAAAATATTCTAAATCTTTTAAGACCACAGTGTAAACTTACTGGTTTATCGCATGGAGCATTTTCAGTGCCATAGTCTTTTGTTTGAAGATTTCACAGTTTTTTCATGAATTTATACCTTCTAAATGAAATTGAACTATATTTTAATTTTTTTATTTCTAATTGATTTGTACCATGTTCATTAAAGAGCATTCAAACATTTAAACATACACATACTTAAATACACATACTTGAAAAGAAAAATTGAATTGCAAGAAAAATAAATTAACTAAATGACTATATTTTTCACACCAAAAAAGGTGCTGAAAATATTCTATTAACCAATTATTTTCATTTAAATTAAACTGACTACATATTTGTGAAGTTATTTTAAAGGACATTGATCGATTTCACAATCTGTCACGATGTAATCAATCAGAGCTTCAAGTAGAGAAGAGTTGTATACAATTTACGAAAATCAACTTTCACTGGATTTCGTTAAATTACTTAAAGGTGTAACTTATTTGTCAGAGAGTACATTTTTAAATAAAAGTGAGCCACGCGATTTTTATGTGAAACGATTTGTAATTAATGAAACACTGAAAAAGATAAATTTTATTTCGAATATCCTGATATACAAAAAATATTAAAAAGATTTATTACTTTAGTGCACTGCAATTTGATACTTTAGTACTTCATGGCATCATGCACTTGTCACATTAAATTTTTTGTTTGAAGAATAAATTTACAATGACGTCAATAAAAACGTAAATTGAATTTACTTCCGAGCTATATTCGTTTTTCGATTTAAAATAATGAATAATTTGCTTGTTGTGCTACTTTAGTTGTGTGTAGTATTTTAGAGTCGAATTGATTTTTCTAACTAACATAATAGTAAAAACATCTAACTCAATTTGTTTTCTACATTTTATTTTTAATTTTTCTTGCATCCATTAAAGGTTTTATTATTTAAATGGTGTAAAGATAACTAAACATCCCTCTTTCATAAAAGATTTTTTTCTATGTTTTGTAAATAATTTTAAAATTAAATCTTTGTGTGTCATTTAAAAAACAAATTATAAAACTAAAGTAGATTAACAAGTAAAGAAAAATGAGCTTATTAATATAATCATTCAATCAATTACGCATCACAATATCAATTGATGAAACTCATCGAAATAGCGCATATATACTTTCTAAAAATACATAACTAAAACATTTTCTTATCTAGTTTGCATCCACATTACATGGATACTAATTCTAGTTTTGAATACTATACATACTAGTATCCATGTAACCCTAAAAATGACAACACCAGTTTATCAAAAGCACACAGTCCAATACAACCCGACTCTCCTCAAAATCCTCGCAGTATCCTCGGAAAGTTGAAAATCTGAAATTGCACTCCGCGCAAGGTATCCCCGTAATTGCTCGTCGATCCGGTGTATATTTAGCCTGGCTATCGCTATTTCGGCGCGATCCTGCAATTCCGAGCGGCTCGCTCTCGAGCAGGAAAACGGGCGTCGGCGATAAAAATCGGGCCGGTCGTATAGCGACCGAGAGAGAAGACGGCCTCGACCGCCGCCACCGTAGGGCCCCGGTGATCGGCAACAACATCCTATCCGCTCCCCCTGGCGATATCCCCTCGCCGCGGGAAAAATCGCCGCGGACAAGGAGGAGGCGCGAGGCGGTCCGGTTTACCCGGGTCGCCGGCCTTGGCGAGGCCCTCGCCGCGGCTCTTGCTCGCGTAAGCTTATTTATGCAGGCGCGCGCGTGAACCTGTTCCTCTGCCGCGGCGGCGACTTTCGACGTCGGGCAATAAACGAAGGGAGGAATACGCCGCGCCGCGGTAGTAGGGTGGCATATATAAAGTCATCGGGGGCCGCGGCTCGCACGATACTCGCGCCTTGGTCGCAGTATATCGAGCAGTTTTTTTGTCGGAAGTGCGGCAGGATGCGAGCCGTCGCGATTGTGAGTATATCGCGATTGGCCCTTTTGTTCTCGCGGGATTGGGATGCAGTGGTGTGCTGTGGATCACGATGTGCATATTGGTGTCCTGTGCTGTGGATATCAGTGAAATTTTTATATCGATGCGTTTTTATTGTGCTTTTTCTATGATGAAAATAAATTTTGGTTGTTCAAATAAAATTACGTGTTGAACTTTATTTTGTTATATTTTAATGACAATGAAAATATTTACTCAACATTTGATATAACGAACAAAGCAGAATAGTTATACAGAATTAAATTAAAAATTAAGTTTACCAACAAAACCGGCTGCATTATAACTTCAATAAGTTTCCTCTTTTTTCGTAATATTATCACTAACCGTCGAGTCCATATTTTAAATTAAACATTAAAAATAAATATATCACAGAAAAACAACAGTAATTTAATAATTTCTTATTAGATTCTTTTATTAAGGAGCAACGCCTGGTCTTACGAATAAAATAAATTAAAATAATACCATTTAATGACCAAGAAATTTCCACTTTTGATGATTTTTTTTGATCTAGAAGTCAATAAATAAATGTTGATAAATTTATTTCAAAATTTATTCATTTTAAATAAATTTCACGACTTCCTTGCATATGATCAAAATACAGTATATAGTAAAACAAACCAACCACCTCTATTATTATTTAAATAAGCAAATTCAATTATCAGAATCAGAAAATCTAAATTATTCCTTAACCAGAACTAACCAGAAAAAGTAAATTATTTATTTAATTATTTAAGAGGGCTCTATGATATTTCCATAATTATGTTTATTATCAAATTATGTCGTTACATTTAAAATGTGATTTAAAATCCATTGCAGATTCCGCTTTGCGTGTGCTTGCTATCAAGTGCCTTCGCAAAACCCCCGCTTCTGTTGAACTACCAGGATGGCGAGGGGCAATACAACTTCGGTTACAGTGATCCGCTGTCGATGCGCACGGAATCCCGCACTGTGGACGGAGTGACACGCGGCACTTACAGCTACTACGATCAGAACGGAGCGATCCAGACGACGGAATATGAGGCCGGCAAAGACATTGGTTTCCGCGTTAAGGCGACTAATCTACCAGAGGCTCCTTTGCCTGTGGATGACACGGCCGAAGTCAAAAATGCGCGAGAAAAGCATTTGAAGCTGCTAGAAGAGGCAACTCGGCTCGAAGAAGAAGAGAAAAGAAGATTATCACAAGATAACGGAGCCAAGACAGGATCTGATGGAAGCGTAGTTGAGGCCTCTGCAATTCCTGAAGCTAAAATTGCTCCGTTTGCTCAAGGTAAACTGTTTTTTTAAGTTTGAAATTTTTTTTGTCATAACTACTATATTAATTCATAATTTTTTGGTCGAAATTAGTAGTACTAAATTTGTGTAACTTTTTATTCAATTTATTTATTAACAAAATTGATTATTGCATTTTACTTTATTCAATACTTTTCTATAGACAAGGAAGTACCTTCACACCAAATCATACCAGCAGTAGATGTACGATCACAGATTATTCCTGAACCTGAAAATATTTCCGGTGCATCATTAAAAGAAAACATCAAATCAGCAAAGATTTCTGAGCCTACCCCTCAGACAATTTCTGCTTTACCGTTACAACAAAATCAAGAGCAAACGGCAAATTTACGAGCACAACCATTGTCATCTGAACCATCAGCACCAGCACCACAAGCACCACAGGCCATTGCGCAGAAACAGCAAGAATTATCTTCAAAAGATCTTCCAAATCAAGGACCACTACTTCAACCGAATGTTCTTCCGGAACAGCGAGCATTTGCAGCACAAAATCCGTTCCTTATACCTTTTCTGGGGCAAGGATTCTCATTTGAAAGTGGTCTTTCGCAGCAACGCGACCTCCCAGCTCAGCAAGGCCAAGAAAAAATTACAGCAGAAAATATAAATTCTGAACTGCCCTCAGTACCCGCTCAAAGTAGAATTTCTGAACAATCAGCTACTCCGAAACAGACTATTCAGTCTGATCAACGTGCGTTCTCTGGACCTGGAATTCAAGGACAGCCAGGATCACAAATTCAAAACATTTTTTCAAACCGTGCCTTCTCAAATCAGAACGGATCTCCAAGTGGAATTTCAACGGAACAATTTGCATTCCCATTCCTCGGAGTAGATCAACCTAACGGCCCAAATCAAACTCCACTTACAGAGCAACGGGCTTTCCCAACTCAAAACGAACTTCTCGAACAACAGAGATTGTCGATTCAAGGTGCTCTTCCACAACAGCAGCTCGGATTCCCTACTCCAAGTGGATTTTCTGGACAACAAGGATTGTCAACCCAAGATGCTCTGCTGCAACAACGCACGGCGTCGCAAACTGCACTGCCAAGACAACAAGGATTGCCTACACTAAATACGCGACCAATTCAAGCTGATCAATCAGTGCTCAGGCAACCCGCCTTTCCGGAACAGCGTACAGTTCTAGCACAAGGTGGACTGCCCAATAGTCAAGTGTTTCCTTCAGCAACTGGATTTTTCGGACAGGGATTTCTTGAACAGAACCCTTTACTAAGACAGCAAGGATTTTTAGCTCAGCAAGGCTTTTCTGAGCAACAAACGATTCCAAGACAAAATGTAATTTCTGAGCAACAGCAGGAAATTTCAAGACAAGGTTCAGAGGCTCAACAGCAAATAAACCCACGACAAAACATAATTTCTGAACAGCAGGTGAAACAAAGTGCTGAACAACAGCAACCAGTGACTCCGCAACAAATTATTCTAAGAAAGAACATAGCTCCTGAGCAGCAGCAAGGTGCGATCGCTGGGCAGCAGTTTCTTCAACAACAAAGTTCAATCCTTGGACAGCAGGCTATTCCAAGGCAGAATATAGCTTCTCAACAACAAGGTGTGATTCAACAAGGTGCGATCTCTGGACAACAGTTTATTCAGCAACAAAGTTCAATTATTGACCAGCAATCAATTCCAAGGCAGAATATAGCTCTTGAACAACAAGGTGCGATACCTCAACAAGGTGCAATCTCTGGACAGCAACTTATTCAGCAACAAAGTTCAATTCTAGAACAGCAGGCTATACCAAGACAGAATGTAGCTTCTGAGCAACAAGGTGTAATTCCACAACAAAGTGCGATCTCGGGGAACCAATTTATTCAGCAACAAAATTCAATTCTTGAACAACAATCAATTCCAAGGCAAAATATAGCTCCTGAGCAACAAGGTGCGATACCTCAACAAGGTGCGATACATCAACAAGGTGCGATCTCTGAGCAACAGTTTATTCAGCAACAACATTCAATTCTTGAACAGCGATCGAGGCAGATTGCCGCTGCTGAGCAGCATCTGATTTCTCAACAAAGTCCGATTTCCGGAAATCAATTTATCCAACAACAAAGTTCCCTTTTCGGGCAACAAGCCATTCCAAGGCTGAATCCAGCTATTCAACAACAATCAATTCTTCAACCAAGTGCAATTTCTGAACAACAATTTATCCAACAACAAAGATCGTTTCTCGAACACCAACCCGTTTCAAAACAAAATTTAGCTCCTGTCCAACAATTATTTCCTCAAGAAAAGATTTTTCCTGGCGAACATATAATTCCGCAGCAAGATTCCACTTCAGAGCAACAAATACCACGACAAAATGGCGCCTCTGAACAAAAAGAAAATACTCAGCAAAATGCAATTGCCGGGCAGCAAGGAATCTCACAACAAAGTTTTATACCTGACCAGCAAGCGATTGCGAGACAAATTGCTTTTCCCGGACAGCAATTAGTACTTGGACAACAAGGTGCCATTTCGCAAATATTCCCACAAACACCCTCAATTTTCGATCAACAAACGATTTCGAGATTTAACGCAATATCTGGACAACAAGGCGAAATTCAACACCAAGCCGGAATAGCAAAACAGAGCGTTATTGAACAACAAAGTATTCCAGCACAATTCGCAGGACCAGAACAGCGGGGAGCCCCTCAAAATTTGACACCTGGCCAAGAGCGTCTAGATCAGCACAACCTTCAAGCCGAACCGTCGAATTTAGCAGCTGTCCGAGTACCAGAACCAATGAGGTTAGCACCAATTATGTCACACGAGTCAGTTAAATATACACCCGAAGTCATGGCAGCGCGAGAGGCTCACTTCCGCGCTTACGCCAACGCAGCGAGACTTGCGGAGGAATCAGATCGCAACCCTCAAATTCTTATACAGTTACTTAAAGGCCCAGGAGCTAATGTTGCTCAGGTAGCACAGAGCGAGAACCAGGCAGAAAATGAAGAAGCTTCAAGATCTGCAATTTCATCAACGGCGGCTCCGATTATTGAAAACTTGAATATTAAATCAGCTGAGGAAGCGCCAGGAAAATTGCCGGTGGTTTTACCAGAAGCTGCGAAGGCACCTGAACAAAGGATAGAATCCCTGGTGGCAGGATCCGCACAGGAACCCAGAAAAGTAGTACGTATAAGCGATGATAATTATATTATTTCAATTGCACGAATTTATTTTAAATTACCAATTCTATTCAAAACAAATTTGTAACGTTTATTTTATTTTTGAAAATTGTTAATTTTTTGAGCCACGTAAAGAATTCATTCTTATAAAATTGTTTTTCGAATATTAATTAATGATAGGATTATATAGATTAAATTAATAATGATAAATTAATAATAAATACATACATTTAATTTTATGCATTATTTGTACAGGATAGTGCAGACAAGTTACAACCATTCCCTCTTCCCAATGGCATTGAGCAACCGAAAGTAAGAACAGGTAAGATTTATCAAAAGACCTTTAAAATAAATTTTATGGTTTGAAAAATTTAAAGCACTTTGTGTTTAATGTGGGTGTAATTTTTTATTCGATGCTATATTTGAAGTGTTTTTAACACACTTTAAAAAAGTTTTAAAACTTTAAGTAGTTTAAAACTTAAGAATTACTTGAAGAAAATTATAATATAAACAAAATAATTTTGTAAAATACACCAAACTTAATGAAACTACTTTTTAAATTAATAATGCAATCATAGTTGTTATTCAAAAACCAATCATGATAATAATTTCAATGAATAGGAGAACCATATCTGTAACCATCTTACTGATGAAACTCATAGTAAATATTCTTACCGATCTAAATGCAAAACAAGATCTTTATTAATAGGAAAATCTTCCAGACCATTAAGGTGCAAAGTTACAGCTCGCTCGTCAAGCGAGAATAAAGGGACACTAGAAAGTCCATCTCCCATGCTTGAACCGTATCGGGCAGCCCACTCGTCGGGTAACATATTCAAAGCAACCTCCTCGAATCTCGTAACAAATATCGCAACGACCCGAAGTGGATCAAGATTCATACACGAATCCATCAGCGAGCCACTGCCGACGGATTCCCATGAATACATTAAATTAATTTCACGAGAGGAGCCTCGCGGTGAAACGAGGAATTCCGGATTCGCCGGTGTCCGTGTAACTCGTTGCATTATATACCGTTTAAGCGATAACGATCCGTTCGGATTGCATTAAGCACCTCGCCGACGCGTCCGCGTCAAGAAACCGAGCGTCGCGATCGATCCGTGTGACGCGATTATGGCATAAGTACCGCACAAGGCGGAGTTACACTTGGTGTCTGGTTAGCCTCGGGGCTTCCGGGCCCGGCCGCCGCCCAAGGCCAGCGGCTCTTTATAAATTGACTTATCGCCCCTGCGATTTCGCCTCCTCCCTCTACGCGCGGGCTGCTCTCCTTTCTAAAGTGACCAGCTGAACGGTGCACTTCTTGAGTGCTATTGTTTTTCGGCGGCCGCACGGACAACCGGTCGGCGCGAAACGGATCTCAAAATATAATTATTGTTATGCTTCTCGTGTGCTGTGTTAATTGCAGTTTGCACCTTGCGTGGTAATTGAAAAGACAGCTGATTGATGCTCGAATTAATTTGTGATTTAAGGTTACCTTCGCCTTAAATTATCTTTTCAAATGGATTTTGTTTGCTTTTTTTAAATAAATATTAAAGATTGGTAGGTTTATTCAATTTGGAAATTAATCGTAACAATCGTGTTATAATTTAAATGATGGAGGAATATACAAATCACTTATAAATTTAAGAAAATTAATTTCGATAAAGATAAAAAAATTTTAAGTATGAAACAAATTAGAACTAATTTATAAGAATAGTATTTAAAAAAAATATATTTTGATAGAATTAAATAACTATTAATTCAAGGATTTAATTCACTGATTTGACATCCTGATATCCTTGAAAAATTTAAATAAAAGACATTTTTACGTTCAGCCTGCAGTGATCTTTTTATATTATATAAGATCATACTTGGATTAATCTTTTGTCACTAACATTATTTTTTCATTTTTTTCTATTTTTAACAAATGCCGATCGAAATACTATTCAAAATTAACCATAAAGTTAAATGTCATTCGTATTATGTGAAAGTAAGAAAGTACTTTTCTAAATTTCAAGTTAACATTTATTTAAAATCTATGTCTTTAGTAAAAAAAAACTGCAATATAGAACCATTTTTTGAGATACCACTATTATTGTCAGGATCTTAAACGTTGATGAAAGGGTCAAGCCATGAATAGATTGACAATTTAATTAGTGTTTTAACAAACATTTGTAAAATAAGAGTTTTTTTATCTTTAGCTTAATAACTTTACCACTCACGTTAGAAACAAGTAACAATTCGTTTTTTCAGGCCTTACTCCAGCAAGCACGAGTTTAAGAGTAATGGACACCAGATTACCATCGCTGAACGAATTCCAGCAGTCGAAGTTAAAAGAAGGTGCTTACAATATTCCTATCGAAATCTCTCATTTTGCACCCACAAACGTCCTGCCCACGTTGTATCCCTCTTTCCTTGGAAGCGCAGCTTTTCAATACGCTTACCTATAATGTGTTCATCTACAATATCATCTAGATTAACTTGAAATTGAGTATTTTGAGAAGCTTTCATTTCATTTCATGACACATCATTACTAATTAATAAAACTCACTAATATTATTCAAGGTAGTTTTAACGAAATTGAAGATTTTTAATTGCCATTACAGTGACAGTAAAAAAATCGTTAAACTTCCTTCATCATTGCCATGTTTAATCATCTAATGTATCGTTAATTAATAAAAATCAGTTATTACACTTCATTCGATATTATTTATCTTCACGATCATCACTTTGCAATTGATGTAAATAATTACATTAGTAAATTACGAAATATAAAAAGTAATCATTTGTCAGAAATACATCATTCATCAGGTGCTTCATTGCGATCGTAGAATTCGAGATGTCGCCATACCATCTGCTTATTCATCAAACAATAACCTGCATCAAAATTCTGTTCATGAAAATGTCCAGCATTCTCGAAATAATATTAACTTAACTACTTGATTTTTTTATTTGTACAGCACTAGCATTGGCCCAAGCCACTTCCTTAAAAGTAACCGAGGATAAAGAGACGAAGGCGAAATCAGATCAACACCTTTTAATTGTTAAACCTGTTGAAATAACTCCCATTGCGACCCAGAAAGATTCGTCAGTGCAACAACCTGTCCGTAAAAATTGGGCTTTCCAATATGTTTATTTGTGAACAATTTTATAATTTTTTTCTTGTTTCATTACAAATAAAATATAAAGATTAAATTAGTTTGAGAAAATCTTTTTTTTTTATTCTCATAAAAAAATTTGAGTTAAATTTGACTGTGTATACTCCACTAGAATTTGCTGATTCGTTTTTAATAATATCCATTTTTCGACGGTTAATAATAGTTTTAAACAACTTTTTGTTGAATACTTTAAATTGGTTTTAAACTCTTTACAATTACAAAATTTTAATTTTATAAAAAAAAGTACTTTAAGAATCTTATTTATTAAGAAATGTTTTATGATGTAGTAAAAGTGATACATGATGGCATATTTATTTTTTACTTTGTATTAAAATAAATACTCAACGTCTTTTACGATGAAAAATTATGGAAATAAGCACCAAAATAAATTTAATTTATTATAAGTTATCTTTTTTAATTAATAGCCCATAATGGAAAACTGGATAATAACGAATAACATTACTTACCTTTAAAAGAACCTCTTGAACTTAAATATGAATAAACGTAAAACCTCTAAATAATAGTAACTAAAACAGTATGTACTAAGCAGCAATAATATTTTTCGCCTTAAAAAAATATTGTTCATAAAAACGAGGATAATACATTATCGTCAAGGCATAAACGAAAGTACATTTTACAAGAGCTTTTATTCTTCTTTACAAAATAACGATGTGTCTTTATGGAACAATAATAAAAAATCGTCAAGAGACAGGATTTTATGAATATATATAATAATGATAATGATAATAATGACAATTACTAAATGCAATTATCAGTAATTGCGCTTTTAGTACAGGGCAAACTATTATAAATTGAGGTAATCATCATAATAAAAATATAAACAGTATTAAAGGTAACTTATCGAGTAAAAAAAGAATATCGATTTAAATTGAGATAAAAAATGTATAAGTGATCACACTGACAATGTATCGTTACCAATGTCTCTGGTGCAGATGCAGTAGCGATTTTCCTAGACTCCTATGCTGATAGATCGGCAGCGTCGACGCAGAATCGACTGATCAGTGAAATTTTGGTTGATGCAGCGCAACGACTCGCATCGGAATTCCCCATCCTCAGTACCTCGATCTCTGCCGATTAATTGATATCGATTTGTATCCTATATCTCGTACATATACACGCTTTTACATTAGTTAAATCATGACCACCCATGTTTATTATACGCTTTCTTTTTTTATTTTTAAAAAAAGGGAAACATTTTTTTATCGATCGAAACATATTCCTTTTGAACTGATTCATATTTTCTTTTCTACGGAATCTAGTTGACCGGTAATCTAGTAATTCTCCTGTTACGTGTGACATAATCTGCTTAAATAGATGTTTTAAGTATAAACTTATTTGTTCTATTTATACACTTTCTTTTTACAAAATTTGTAACAAATTAAACGATTACTTCGTACACGAGAAACAAATTTGTTGAATTTTCAGTTACATTCATTCAAAATCTATAATTAATTGACTGTCTTGACTCTTTTTAAATTTGTCATTAAGTGCTATTTATAACTATTTATTTTAACGTTTTAATATCTGCTTCAGAAACGGAATGGAACGTATCCTCTAATTTTTGTTGGCTCTAACGTTTCGACTACGAAAGGAAAAATAACAGGAGACACCGTACTGAATTGAATCGAACACACTGCGCTACGATAAATAAACACGGCTTTTTAATTGAGTTTACCAGTTCGGATAGTTTCTACGTCCATCGATAACGATTCTTTATCCTTTGCCCGACTGCACGACTTTTTTTTTTCGCTAATAATATAGGACTCCTCGTTAATCCCTTTACCGCTACATTTACGTTCCCGTACAGTATCGCTAGTGCAGCCGTAGTTCTACTTCACGATTTCGTTTCTATATTTATGCATTAGTAATATTTTCGCTCGAAACGATAAAAGTCGTCGATTGCGTCCAGGCTAATTGAACGATCGAAAGAAAAAAAATTCTCTTTTTGCCTCGTAAGTCAACGCGCGACACAATCTCCTTTCGCTTGGCGATCAGCAGCGGAATCATCGTCAACTGAGGGTAACGTACACTCGGATCAAATATTTCTCAAAAAAATGCACACTTGCCTTTGGTCCTAAAAAAAGACTACGCTTGCACTCATATGTCGGAAAACGAGGGGAATGGAAAAATGAGGAACCCAAGCAATGCAAGATGTATGGAAGAAAAATCGAAGCCCGAATCGCTCGTTTCGGCGCTGCTGTTTGTTTTTTTTTTTTAAAGTTTCTTTAGTTGTTTACTTTGTTTTGTTATTTTAATACTGAGGACTCGTCAAGTTTGCTAAGATTTTTTATCTTTATCTATACGACAATCATAACGTTAACGACTTAATCGTCCGCGCAATTTGTAATATTATATTATGACAATGTGTAACGCTAGTAGTGATTGGTAATATACCCCACCGGGAGCGCACGCGGAAGATCGACCAGTCCCTTTCAGTGCTTAGCCTCCACCAACTGTCTTTCCCCCTTTTTTTTAACAGTCGTCTTCTCACTTTTGGCCGTTCACACTGTCACTATACAGAACACTTTTACTCGCCTTTATCACCTGCTCCACTTCCCTCGCCGGCCGTTTTTTTTTACCTACATCCACTTTCCTCTTGTACATATATTTATGCTCATATAAATTTAAATATAATATGTATTTTATATTGTTCATAATTTGTTTTTTTTTATTCTTCTATTTATATATAATATATTTTGTTCTAACGTAATGGATAACGTCCACTCTTCGTTCTCCTCGATAAATTTTAATTTTGTTTTTTCTCATTTTCTTTTTGTTTGTTTATCCGATCTTCTGCTCCTCGATGCTTGTCTACTTTCCTTCGCGCGCGGCTTTTTTTTTATTTGGCCAGATAACAGACTCTTGTACCTCGCGGATTCAGTCGTCCCGTCGCAACGCATCACCCGTCAATTCTATGACTCAAGGATTTTAACGGAATTTCGTCGAAACCATTCCTAAATTTAAAAAATATTTACTGTACAAAATATCTTTTACTTTATTTAAACGCTATGTTTTTTTTAGGTAAATTAGTTTTATACTTGAGATCGCGTTGCGTCAATCTTCATTGAATAGTGACATCGAAGTTTAATTGGTTATACAGGGATCGTTTAAAAATTTATTAAAAGTAGATATTAATTAAATTTAGGATACATTTTTTAACGCGGGTAAAGGAATAAACTTTTAGTTAACTTATTATACAATTTTTATATAAACTATAAATTCTTCGCGTTTCGCAGAAAAATTAACGCGAGTTCGCTCTCGACTCGCACGTTTTTTTTCGATAGCTCAAATTTTTTTCATTTTTTTGCAAATTTCATATGCATCCCTTTAAATTTGATAAACTTTTCTCTCGAAGTACTAAATCTTGGGACTTTGGGCGGTATTATATTTTTTTTTCAATAGCCAAACGTCAGTTTACTCCTTATGCACTGCGTGACTATAAGTGTACGAAAGTCATTATGAAAATATAACATTTCAAATCATGATTTATCTTTTCTCGCGCACTTTTTTTCTTCAAAATAACGGAAAAAAAATGCCGGTACTGTAAAAAATTGCAAAATGCACAAACAATTTTCACAAGCGTTTTGTAAGTCACGTAGTTCATA
Source organism: Eurytoma adleriae (assembly GCA_900480045.1). NCBI lineage: Eukaryota > Metazoa > Arthropoda > Insecta > Hymenoptera > Eurytomidae > Eurytoma > Eurytoma adleriae. Next base: position 30,535 of record UXGC01000829.1, on the reverse strand, counting down.
AACTGGTTTGCACGCACCATCGTGGAAAAATACATCGCAACGAAAGAAATTTTCCCCCGGCGGACGAACTTGCGGAGAGTGCAACAAAAATTTTTTTTTCCCACAACCATATCAACGTCGTCCCGCTAAAGAGTAGCCTTCCTATCACCGATAAAAATCACTCCAACGGCGTCGACGTGTACTAGATGCGTTAAACGCTCACCATCAGCTTGGTATACACATCGAAACAACATTTGTAGCGAATAATTGATACTCTCAATTCATAGTGATATATATATATCTTCATTAATTCATTAGTTATACGTAATATTGATTCGCAATTGACTCTATGTACCTAGACTGTATAATTTATTTATTTTTTTTAATTCTTTATCTATAACATAGTAGGTACCTCGAAAATGTTTTCACCCTCCTCCTCTTTCTTTGTGACATCTTCAATTTATCAGTAGTTCTCTCTCGTTTTGTTTTTTTTGTTTAATATTCATATATAATATATTTTTTTATTATTTTTCGTGCGTTAACTATAAGACTTTCTGTTTTCTCTCATTCGCTCACTCGCAAGCACTCGGAACACGTTCTCCTCGACTCTTTCTTTTTTTTTACCCTTGTAATATATTGTATCGATAGCGGGAAAATTGATTCCGGCTTTTAAAAGACTTTCTCGGTGCGCTTGTTGCACTCCTCTTTGTTCTCTCGTGGGTTTTTTTTTTCGCGCGCGCCTCTTTTCGAATTAACGTCTCCTCCCTAGAAGGTAAGCTCGAAGAAGGCGGGAAGAAGCTCTGGATCTATGAAGTCGACAAAGTCTGCGCTATTTTTTTTATTCTTTTCGTCTATCTTACGATTTTTTTACGTCAATATTATATATACCGCAGTTTAAGTCGCGACGAGACACTCGATCGGTCCTGACCTCGACGTTGAATTAATATCACTAACTTTAATTTTTTTTTATCTCTCACTCTCCTTAGTGATGTAACAACGATACTTTTTGTTATCATGCGCAGAAATTTACATCTAGTAGTTTATAGATACTTTTCTTCAGTTCAAGTTTTCTTTTTAATTGTAAGACCTTTCTTACGGCTAAACTAGGTGGTTTATTTAAATCCCTCCAGAGGAGATGCGAAAGTTGCGCGATTTTTTTTTATTTTTTATTAAACTCACGTAAAAAAATTTAGTTGGTGAACTGTGCACTTATAAGTTTACAGTTTCGGCCGTAAGCAGCTAGAAGTACTGTAAATAGCTAGTAATAATTTTTTTAATAGTTAAAAAAAAGGTTGATTTTGAATATCACAAATACTGCACTTTCTCATCTTCTCAATACACGAAAGACTTGCGAATCTACTCGCGAAAAAGAGCCACTGGCGTATCTTTTTCGCAAGTAGACTTTACTCGATATGATTATTATCAATGACAAATACAATTCTATCTACATTTTCATGACTTGGAGCAACAATTTGTCCTTAAAGTTGCGAATTTTGCTTATAGGCTACTAAATTCGTAACTCCTAGATTAATACTAATTAATATTAACTGTACGCTTCTTCGAGAAGTTATCAATTTTCTATGAAAATATACGAGTTACCGCGCGGTTCCCTTTTGAACGTAAACTTTAGTAGCATTTTTTAATCACTTTTTCAATAGTAAAATAAATAAATCCGCACATAAATGTAATCAAAGGACATTAAAAAATCTGATACTTAAAATAATAATAAAAAAAACTGTCACTTATAATAATAAGAAATAATGTATCTAAGGGATGTGGATTAAGGGTCACAACAGAATCGGGTAAACATCAAACGGGAAGAAAAGCAACAAAAGCAAATGATAAATTTTCTTAAAAAAATGCATTTTAATTCTTACTAGAAAATAAACGTGTGAAAAAATCGACGAAACAAATAAAAAAAACTGGAAGTTCTTGACTTTTCTTACGAGCACACTGGAATGATTTTCTTTTCTCCGTCCGCGCGGACAGACGCATTAGGCGGGACTCGGAGATCGGACGCCCGACCTTTATCTTTTCTTTTTCTCCTCTTTCACGCCCTACACAACGCAAAGGAATTTCGAAACGCAGTTTCTCCGAACGAAATTCCCTCCGCATTAACGTCGTCGAGCCGTCCACTCTCTCGGGTCGGAGGCGTCCTCGGGAGTATCCGCGATCGTACGAGCTACGTTTCAATGCATTTAAAAAAAGTTTGTTTTCCTTAATTACGCAGTTATCTCTTATTTCTTATAGTCTTACAGTCTAAGTCTACTTGTATGATGTTTTTTTTCGCCTCTTCTCTTTCTTTTAATTTGAGCGCGCATGTGTGCATTTTGTGTGTCTTTAGCTTTGTGTGTGTCTTTTTATTTTTGTCGCAGGTCAATTCGATTCACACATGTGTACACTGCAAAGAGAGCTTCGTCGAGTCCACGAAAAATTTCGCTTTCCAAAAAAAAACAATCACCGAGAATCAATTTTAATTCTACGATCAATCGATCAATCGATAACAGTAATGACTTTATTATCGTTCAAAATAGTATAATATGTAACTAGGGCGCAAAGTAGATGAGAGTAACCTTGCGTCCGAGTTGGGTATACTATTTTTTTTAACAGGACGCAAAAATTTATGCCCAAGGGCGCAAAATATTTACTTTGCGCCCTATAAGACGATCTTTGCGATCTCGCGATAAAAAATTAATTCATTTAAAAAACTATGTACAAAATTTAGCGACTGCGTTCGAATTACCTCGACGAAGCTTCGTTTGGGTGCATTGTAAATGCAAGAGAGAAAAAAGAGAGAGAGAGAGCGAGAGAATGAGAGAAAATAGTAGACGACAGCTTATCATGCAATAGAGGAGACGTTCCGAAGTATACAGGGAAACGAGAGTATAGAGAGCCTTCTTTTTTTACTTCGATGTTTCCCTTTCGTCCTTAGGCACGAAGAAATTTGAAATTTACAATGTAATATAGGCCTGCAACGGGGAGCTGCTGTCGAGTGAATTTTACGTTTCTTCCACGTGCTTTTAACGAGTCTCTCGCAAAGGACAGGCTCCTTTTCTCTTACACGTGTGTATAACGACTCTTCGGAAGAGTCGTTTAAACAAAAAATGACAAAAGAAAGCCAAACGAAAAATCAGTGATAAAAAGAAGGTACGTTTTTTTTCAAAACACAAGTATAGTTTTTCTTATTATTCATTTTAAAATATACATTGTAACATGAAAAGTATTTCAAAAAAGTCTGCTTCGAAACATATTTTCTCCTGCGGAATGCGTGCGAAGTGTACGGTTTATAAATATTAAAATTTCTCCCAATAAAAACGTATTACAAGAAATCAATAAATGCACCTAGAGAATATCTTTTTTTTTTCTTTAAATATTTCAACTGAAACTTTTCGATACTTCGTTATCGAACGACGTGCATCACGTCGTCACTTTATGCGATTAGGGGGTGTCGATATCGATCTAGGCCGTGACCGATGAACTTTTTTTTCTTTTAACTCGCTTGCAAGCTCTCTTTATAAAGCCCATTTGTCGTTTCTCGTTGAAAAAACATTCGAAGACTTGGAGAAGTAAAAATAAAAAAAAAATTAGTCGAGATCGTCCGGCGGTGCTGGATCGACGCGAAGCGTTAAAAACGTACCTCGCAAGTCGGGCGGGAGAGAAGTAGCCCCTTGCGAGCGTCCAAACGTGAGTTCGCTCGATGTCGCGCCGCCGGGCTTTTGAAGTTTGAAGTAAAACGTATAGCAAAAGATATGGTGACAATTACAATAGTATAGATAAGGTTTCTTCATATATATAATCATTTATATATATATAAGTAATATACGTGTGTAAGAGTGTATAGAACATATACTATAGTACAGACAGACATAGTACTCTACATATAGGTACATGGAATTCATTTATAGATACAAGATTACTTCGTTCATAAAACTCGGTCTCTTTCATAATTCCGTAGCCGTCATTCGTTTGTCCCATTTGTTTCCTCTCACTCAGTTAAATGCAGACACGAAAGTTTCTTTATTTTTTTTGCAGAGCGTAAAGTGTTTATAGTAAATAGTAGTAGTAAATAGACACTGTGTAGATATGATGATTTTTCTTTTCTTTTTTCATTTATACCGATAGATCGTTAAAAAAAATCGATAGTCCGCGCGATTTTTCCGGTGGAGGCCCCCCCGGAAAGGAAGTTCGAAGGTTCACTTTGGCGGTGAACGAGCCGCAAAAGCATCGCTCGCACTCCCGTGTTTACTTTTTTTTTTATTTATCTTATTTTAAAAGTTAATTTTTTTTCTCTCTCTCCTCGATGTTTTTTTTTGTATCGTGATTCAACATTCATTTTTTTTTTCGTTAAATTATAGTTTTTTTATTCTTTGTTTCTCTTCCGCGAAAAAGGAAAAGCGACGTTGATCCCATAGAATACGATTGTTCGGAAAAACATCTAGGCACAATTACTAACGATTGTTCCGGTCAAATTGTTTTTTTTCTTTGTGCGTGAGAAAAATTATCATTCCTTTTTTTTTCTTGAGTCTCGCACAAATTCGAAAGGATCGGAATTCCCTTTGTTTTGTCGTGTACGTTTAGCTTTACTCAATTAACAATATCACATTCGTTTGCAAATTTTATTTAAAAACAATAAATAATAGCCGCGATAAAATTCAGATTCATTGTACGAGAATCAAGAGCGTTTAAAGACGCGCACCTTCAAAAATTCGATATAGAGAAAGGTGAAAAGAAGCGTCGTGCACGCAAAATGCCTGGTGCAAAGATTGTCTTCGTATTTTTTTTTTTGTTCTCTATGCGTTTCAAATTTTCATGCGAGCTTTTTTGTATCAACTAGTCGGCTAGAGACAGACAAAGAGAAAGGTAAAATTGTTATCGCAATGTTATTTAAAAAAAATAGGAGAAAAAAGAATTTAAAAAGAAAAATTTTATATCCGTGTTTTTTTTTCTTTCTGTGTGGCGACAACAGAATCCTTCGATCGTTCCATGAATCCCCTTCGTTTTTTTTATTTGTCGATGCATGCGATTCCGGCGTGTGAGAACGAAGGTGAAGAAAAGAAGGTCGATGGTAAAACACAAAACTGGAGGATATATTATGTAACGTAATAAAGCTGAAATTTAGAAAAATCACTGTAGAACTGCTCAAGTTTCGTTGACGAAAACTAAATTAGTTACTTAGCGAAAAAAATAAAGCGTTCGATTCGAAGAAGAAAATTAGTTTCCTTCAAAGGAAACTTGAGCACGTAGGTGAAATCTGAAGGAAGAAATGGCAGGAGAACACCTGAAAAAAATCACACACTAAAAATAGAGTACATACAAGTAGAGAGCGTGACAGATAAAAGGGTGTGAGAGAGAACAAAAACAGGGCAGGTTTTGATACATTGGATATATATTTCGTCTGCTTAGTTTTCGCAAGTTTTCATTTGACGATAATTTAAGAGACAGATAGGTGGTGAAAAAAAAATTCGAACGAAACACAAAAAAAATAAAGATTTGTAAGAAATCGAAATTAAAAAACACGCATTCATTACAAGCGTATTATAAAATTCAAAACAAAAGATTTGCGATTTTTTTTTCAGAAAGGTTAAATAATTAAAAGAATTTCCAAAACAGTGGACGTTAATTACGTGTGTAACACTAAATACAGTAATAATGCGATAGTAATAGTAGTAGTTATAGTAGTAATAGTAATAATAGTAATAGTAGTAGAGTAGTAAATAGAAACAGTAATCGTAGCGATTTGAAGAAGAAAGGAGAAAAAAAAATGAAAGAACTGATAGCATAGTAGAAGTCGTAAATAGATAGTACTAAGTAGCATAGATCGTAGATAGGGTAGACGCACTACAATAGTTCAGAAGTTATAATAGTAATAGTGGTAAAGTAGACAGTAGTAAATAGACGAATTAAAATTAAAAACGCTTACATAGGTTCTCTGAGAGTACAATGATAAATGTAAAAACTACTCTGCGAAACATAGCGAGAAAGGGGGGTTTCTTTTCGTTTGTGGTGGTGTATAAAGGTGAAATATATACTGAGCCTTTACGTCGATGGAGGCACACGCGCATAAAGCTACAAAAAAGACGCTATCTTATTTATTGGGCTTACGCATAGTAGTTCCTTTTTTTTTAATTTTATTCTTTTCTTTTCTCGTCCATCATGTGCAATGTAAACGTGTATACAAAAAAAAAAAGAAAAAAATCATAGTCGACAACGTGCACGCGTGTCAAGGCAGTTTTCTCTTTTAAATATAAAAAAATAAAACGTAAAATTATCGTACAAAGATTCGACCGTGTCGTAGGCTTGATCGCCCTCGCTTCGCTCTTGCAGGGGAACAACGACAGCCACACAGGTTTGTTAGATTTTCATTTTTTCCTTTCAAATAGTAGTAAAACGATAGAATAAAAATCATAGCTTGAATTATAGTAAAGTTATAGTAGTAGTTCATAACAGTAAGTTTCTCTAACTATTAAAATAAAAAAAAAGAAAACGCAGTAATAGCAGTGTCAGAGTGAATATAGTGTTTAGACAAGGTATAGTGCTTCGCGCGCATTTCGCGCTGCGTCGCAAATTCGAGCGTCTTAAAAAAAAGAAATAAAAGTCAAAAATAAAAAAAGCATCCCTCTCCATCCTCGAATTCACCGCGCAGCGCCCAATGCGCGCAGAAAGTTCGAACGAATGAACGAACGGAAGAAAAGTCTTTGAATGGAATGAGTTAAAACGTGCGTGTGAGTACTCGTCGAAAAAGGTCCGTCCGACCGTTTTTCGACCGTCGTTAAAAAAAAAAAAACAGACCCACGCGTGAAAAAGTGCCATCGAGCACCTCCTTCGCCGTCTTGGATCGACCCGCGAGGGAGGCTACTCGACGGCGCTTTCAGCGCGGGTGCACGGATCCGTCAGCTGTGTACAGTGTGCGTGTGTGTGAGTGTGTGAATGTAAAAAATTGGCGCTCTCTTTTTTTTCCGTTTCCTTCGTCGCTATCATAAAACTATACGCTTTCCTAAATCTAAACTAGGCGTCTCGCACCTCCGGTCGATTGACAAAGGTCCTACACAACAGACTCTTGTTTTCGTCTTTTTATCGTTTTTAAAAAATAATTAAAACATATACCGCAAGGTCTCGCATCATCGTCGGCGTACAGTTTTATCATACCACTCGTTTTGTTTAAACTCTTTTTATATTCGTTCCGGTTGTTCGACTAATCTCTATAATCAACTAACTATAAGGAGCTTAATCGTTAGGACGCTCGCTCTGACAATTGTTCTCGTTTTTCGTAAAAAAATGATTTGTCTTGCCTGAGTCGAGCTGATTGTGACTTGCAACGCAATTCCTGGCCCAGTACCGGTGTCGCATTTTTTTTTATCTTTAAATAGATTTTTTTTTTCGTTAAATACTTTAACACTTTGCTTTAAAGTCCGAATAGTCGGCGAAGTTGGAAAAAGGTGTTGAAAGTTCGGAGAAAATAGATTTCCTTTTTGGTCTCGGGCATCGAAGGCGACAGGAATAGTACAGAGGAAAAAGAAAGATTCGTCTCAGGTCGGCGGAAAAGTAGAGGGTAGTTGAAGGATTCGGAAAACGCACGATTGGAAAAGGTAACAAATCGGTTGCTTCTTTTCGTACTGAATGAGGCCCGGATATGTTTGTGTTACAATTGTTCGCAAAACGAGTCGCTGTAAGACCTTTGAAAATGCTTAATTACGCGTTTACAAAGAAGATAAAGCAAGCAGCCTGTCCGCTCGAGCACCCCATTATGCACTTTTTTTCTCGCTCGTTAAATTCCTCATCGATCTTCAAAGTATTTCCCTCTACTTTCTACCCTTTTACGCGGAGGTCGACGAAAGAATGGGTTGCTCGAAGCGTCAGGATAATCGCCTCGTCTCGTCTTATTATCGCAAAATGTACATTCTAAAAGAATCTCGAGCGCAGTTACAATTTATCATACAAGAATAATTCGGTGTGTTTTTCTTTCGGCAAAAGGAAAAATTTAAACGCAACGCTAAACGTTTGACTGGAGTGGACAGAATTCGTGCGTGGCAGCTTGGAAACAGCTCGGAAGTTTCCCATTTGTCAATTGTCGATAGTGAGAGTGATTGTCATTTTGACTGTACATATAGTGATTGGAGCATTCTGTTTTTTTTTTTACTTTTATATCATCGTTATAGTGTAAAAAGGAGCTACTGTAAGTCTAGAAGACGCTATTATTTTGTTTCTTATACCAACGCTTATTTCTCTTTTTTTATTTCACCATTTAAATCACTACGATTTCAACTACTGTCTAAATCTAACTAGATGTCGTCTTACCCCACGACGATGCAACGTTTTTTTTATTACCTAAGAGGGGGTTCGGCCTATCCAAAGGTGTCCTCTCGCTTTTTTTTGTAATACTTTTGCATTTATTTTTGCTTTGATTTAAAAAGAAATCATAAAATAACGTCAACGTTTTTCACATTTATACAAATAGTTTTCTTTAGTACGGTAAGTAATTTGTGTAAGGTCGTGATTTTTTGACCTTTGAACTTTTCTTTTCTCTAAATAAAAAACTCGATCAGTTTTATTAAAAGCGATTAAAATAAAATTAAAATTGGTGCAAACGATCGTTTGCAAAACTAAAACAAAATGTTATTCTAAAAATGTTCTAATTTGCGTAAGTCAAAAATATAAATTTCGTGTTATAAATAAAAATTTCGTATTTTTTTTCTTCAAAAACTGGACCGAGTTCTTTTAGGCAAGTTATCTTTTAAAAAAAATCAAAACATTCTAGCTTTTATCTTTTATGCAAGTTGCGTCCTTTTTTTGAGCTTACTTTCTTTCTCTTTAACGCGCAATATGCATTACCAACTTTCACGCACTTTAATTTTCCGTTTATCGTGCTTTGTCTAATTATTTTCACCCTGTGTTTTAGAAACTTTATCTATTTATTTCTGGCGGCTCGGACCCGTAATTTCCCTTCTTATAAATCCTTTTAAAGTTCAACGAAAATTCGAATCGCATTAAAAGTCTAAATGAACAACAAAAATCAGTTTTCGTGCAATATTGTTAAAAAGAAAAAAAAGAAAAAGAATCGGCATTATTAAAAACCTATGTGTTGTCAAGTTTGTGAAAAAATTCAAAAAAAAATGTCGTGCTACCTTCTTATTTTCCTATTCACGAAATTAAAATCATCAACAAAGTCGTAAAACTATTTTCCCTTTAAAAAATTGTATCGAATTTCTAAGCCTTGTCACTTTAAACCTTCTTGCATCGCTTTCTTTTTTTTTAATAAAATATAGAACGTCGTAATGCAACTGCTCGCGTGCTTCTGTTAACTGGACACCTTGTCGCAAAACCAGCGATATATCAAATATATAAGGATTATGTATATACGTATCATAAACGTGAATAGGCATAAATTGCCACTTATGAATGTCTTGTTTACTCCTTTATTCTTTATAATATATTCTATATTCTCATTTTTAATCTTTAATATTTATTTATACGCTCTGTAGGCTAAGCATATTTTTTTTTAACTACTCGTGGCTAGATTCGGACTCCGGGTTTCTCGTTATTCTAAAAGGTCCCTCGATAATTTCTCCGATGAAAAGGTCGCAAGTTTTGCTCGATGAAAATAAAAAGGTCTTGACTTTTTCGCGTTGTACCGTGGAGTTGTGTGATACTCGATTAATCACTCGTTATTCCGGCGAAGTCCGAATCATTGTGACACCTTGTAGCGAGCGCTGGCTATTCCAACCCTCACCTCGGCCCCCCTCAACACAGCTAAATATGATAGTCCTTCGAGCCATCCGTCCTAACGTGACTGTTCGTCGAGAAAAGAAACTTTTTTTTACCACGAAATGTCTACAAATGAAGATTTAGTAAGAACTTTGGGAAAACTTGAAAGGCATCAAACGAGTATGTTCTATTTTTTAAATTGTGCATCTACTAAGGAAAAATTAAGTTTGGAAGTTTACGTTTTGTGCATTTCCTTTCTCGATAAACAGAGCCACGGGAACAACGGCTGGCAAGAGCAATAATCCTGGTCAACTTTTGTATTCATATTTTGTCATTCCATCGAATTTTGGCAGATCAGAAGAACAAATTCTTGTTCGCAGAGAAACGGTTGAAATGAGGAAACGAGAAAACTGCAGCGATCGAGTCCCGTCGCTTTCGTACTGAATAAGATAAATTAGTCGTGAAACATTAAGGGCTAAACGATCATGCGTACTGGGCGATTCTTAAAAGAAAAGTTACATAATACTCGTCGATCTTAACTCTAACAGAAAGCAGGCTTGATTATTTAATGACGAAGAAAATCAACGGCGAAGAGATAGATCACTTGAGGAAAAAAAATTAATGAAAAAAAAACGCAGAAAGAGGAAGGAGGTGGTATTTTAAAATAAATCGATCGCCTTAACTTAATATCAAATGTACCAAAGCAGAGATAATAACGTAGCGCTTAAGACTCGAAGAATACTTTTGTAAAGTAGAAATAATACTAAAAATTCTTAACTTCCTGTGTACAATGATACGAGAAGAACTCAGGGATATCGTACAACTCGGATGGGTCAATGCGATGAAACGACGTTTATTTAGAGAGATTCGAAAGACAGATCATAAAGGATGCAAAGACTGGCCCCTTCGCTCATGCCGGCTACTCACTACTTTCCTGATCATTTTAATCGACGTTGCAACATTCTAAGTCATCAATTTTGGGTGTATAACGCGTGCAAAGTAAAGTCTATGAAAAGTAAATGACAGATCGTAAAAATTGGAAATATTTACAAAATAAAAATGGTCTCGGGATGGAGTATGAAAGATCTATGAGGTTTAATTAAATGATATTTATAACAATATCTTTAAAAAACTATTTAAATGGAAAATAGCTCGATTGATGACTCAAAACGCTATTCTAATGGGAATTCTTGCCTAAGAAGAGAAGAATTAAGCCTACTTTGGCACAAACTAGTTCCTTCCTATCCGTAGCATTTCCACCTGTCGGCCGGCACTCGCTTGATTGTGACATCATTTGTTTACTTCATTATTATAGTTTTTTTTTTCATCTAAACATCGACACTCGCAAAATCCTTTTGTCTCTTTCCTGGCATATAACTACTTGATTCACTTAACTAACAAAGCTCATTCTCGCTCACTCACGCGCATTCGCAGCCTCACTTTCTAATGTATATATCGTTAGAATTTAATTGACTCCGACAGATGCGTCAATGTTCACGTTAAATTTTTTTTTTCCTTTAAATCCTTTTTTTAACCTTTATCGCGTCGATTCAGACCAAATCAGAGAGTTTCTCGCCGCGAGACTTCACCATTCGAAATTATAATGTACCGGCTACAATAGATAGCCGCGCAACGTTAATCGCGAGTAACGGTTGATATTTTAGAGCCTAGCGATAATTTTTAGTACACTCCTCGAGGATTGGTTCGGTTGCGAAGCTCTGCTCGCGACTCCAATTTTTTTTCTCTTCGTTCAGAGGCTAAAGATTCAAATTTATAAAAGACGAGTTTAACATCACGGGAACAATCGGTAGAAATCAACGGACGATTTTTTTTTTTATTTCTTTGATCTCCGCCTTTTAGGCTCTAGAAGCTTGTCGTAAATTGAGAGTCGTAAGCAGACGCTTGGTAACGCGCGATATGTTCAACGTTCAACGTTTACGTCTGTGCCTTCTCCTCCTCCTCCCTCTTAACCTTACTAAGTATTTATATTTAGATTAAGATCTATGTGTCTAAGCAACTACTTAAACTATGAAACTGTATGTTCTCTTAATTCGCTTCAATGCGCCGCTTCTATCCGTTTTAAAATCTGTCAATCCGCTCTGTGTTGTATACAGAATGTTCCGAGCGTCTTCAGTGTGTGCACCCTGACATTTTATAAATAATGTGCGCGTCGCTTAATACTTATCGTCAAAACCGAACAATTAAAAATCATATAAAAAAATCATTAACGCTTTCAATACTGTATACAATACAGCAACGTACCATGAGCTTTTCAGTGACCGCAATAAGCAAAGACGTTCTTTTCAGTTCTCATTGTATCGGCAAACTCGCACGGCTATCGTTTCCCTCGTCAATTTGGAAGCGATCGATTAATCGTCAAACACATGTTTATTTAATCAAAAAGCAACGACTAACTCCTCTCGATTAGTTGAAAGTCACGGCAACAATAATAAACTTCCAAATTTTAAGCGAGACACGCAACGCCGATAGAATAGAGAGCGAGTAAAAAAAAACGGCTCACTGAAAAGAATCACGAGCTTCGCCGGACAGCACTGACAGCGACTAACATGAAAAATCACTTTAGCAATCCACCGACGCGCGGCCGACGGCTCGCCGAGAGCGCGCGTCGCGACGCAGCGGTGAAAGCGTTCAAGTAGCACCTCGCGAGAGCTGCAAAGGGTCCCGTGACATTGGCTTTGTTTTTTTTTTAACCTTAAATCTTTTTTTATCCTTAAACCTTACAGACTAAGTTTTTCCTCTTACTTGTGTACGGCGCGCCGGTCAGCGAACGCGAGAAAAAAAAAGGAAGCGACGAGCGCGCGACGCTTATTCACCTGGAACAATCGGCAGCGCCGGGCGCGCTCGTTTCTTCCTCCCCCGGGCCTGACCTCGACGCGAGCTTCCGCGCTCGTTCTCTTCTTTTTCTCTTGTTACAATGTACTTGTATTCGAGCTAATTTTAAAAACCCTTAACTCCTACTATGCATCAGTGTAGTGCCGTTGCCGGCCGCGAACGAAAGCCGAGAGGACGTAACGGTGCGTTCGCGTCTCGCTCCATCGGCCGGCCGCGCTTGTAAAATATATATATGTGTTTGTATACATATATATAGATTCATATGAATTATATAATATATCTTAGGATCTGTATTCTTTTTTTTTTTTGTCTGCTTAGATTCTGTACAAGAATGAGGACCGTCAGTCGAAGCCCCTTTCCGCATCGTCTCGCTACAATCACGTTCGCCTTGTCTTTATGCGCCTCGTCCCTCTTTCCTTCCTTTTGAAAACGCGCGCCTCGCCTCCCGTCGCGCCGCAAGGAGAACGGCGATGCAACGCGGGTGCGAAAAAAAAAGTCGAACGACTGCTCTGCGGCTTCTGCTCTTCGTTTGTTTACCTCTCTCCCTTATCCTTTCTTGAGTACCGGATGATAAAATAACGTGGCGTTAGGAACGATGTGTGTCGCTGTGTGTTTGTGTGGCTGTTGCGTGTGACCGCGCGGAAGCCCAGAGCTCGCCGTTTCCCGCCCGTCGCGATTCGTTTGTTTCTGTCGCTTGCGTCTCGCAGCCCTCAACCCTAGCGTTTAAAACCCTCTTGGACACAAAAATATACTGCGGAGAGCCCGCGTGCACACCGGCTGCGCACGGCCGAAGTTTCGCGTGTCCTCCGGTTGCGCCTTTTTTCTTTTGCGGCGTCGCTTCGCTCGAGCGTTCGTCGTGCGCCTGGTGTGTACGAGCGGTAATGATGCGTGTGTCGTGTGTCGTATGACTCGCGACGATTAACGTTTTTTTTTTCATTTGCTCTCTCTTTTTTTTTGTTTGGCAGCCGAGTATGATGCATGCGGTTTCTATGTATAATACGTCGAGATGAGGACAATGCTTGTGATCGTTCCCCACTTAGTCGTGTACGGCACTGGGGTACCAGTAGTGAACGAGGGTGTAGGGCTGGAACCACTGCTGCGGCTCGTAGACTGGTCTGTCTTGTTAGATGTTGCTCTTGGAGAAGGAAACCCGCAGGTGATTTGACTCGCTCAGCTGATAGTTGTGCATTTTCTGAAATCACGGATAATTGCGTTATTGTAAACTGGCCTATTTTACTTGTTTATTTGTTTATTTACTGTTATCTTTGGCAGACTTTTATCGGAAACTTACGATCAGAGCGGACACAGCGTCGTCCATACTGGGCATCTGAATGAGCGCCATTTTTCGGTCCTTGGGGAAGAATTTGAAAGCCTTAACTGTGAAGCCATTTTTCGTGAAAGCTTCTTTGATCTCTTCCTCGGACACCGTTGCTCTGTTAACATCGAAAAGGAAATTTTATATAAGTAAGCATTCGCTTAGCTCGTTAAAGTCTCACGCGAACATTTTACAGTCAAATAGTTCTCTATTTAGATTTTCAAGGAAATTAATGCTCTTTCAGAATAGGTAGTCAGAATTTCGATATTTTGAAAAATTAATCGTGTATTTTGCAAAAATAAAACTAGCGTTAAATTCGAACTCAGCGTATATAGAAATTGCACGTATTCGATGGTATGAAGAATGTCCAATGATTAAAAGTCAAAAATAAAAAAAAATAAAAAATAATAGAGAAATAAATAGAAAACTCTGGCTATTGTTTACAGCTTACAGTAACAAAAATTAAAAAAAAAATTAATCTCAGGATATAAAAGAAAAACTGAGAAAAGTAAGGGTATAATTTTCTAAAATAAGTAGAAAAATCGAGATTTAGTGCGACATTCAGTAGTAATAACTGCAAAGTACCTAAATTTGCATTAATTTTTTCTAATTTACGATGAGTTTTCTATAAATATTTATCAAGGCTGTCCATGGACACCTTCGTTAATTTTCTAAAATATATATAATTTTCTAAAATACGTAGAAAAATCAAGATTTCATGCGACATTCAGTAGTAATAACTGCAAAGTACCTAATTTGCATTAATTTTTTATAATTTCTGATGTTTTCTATAAATATTTATCAAGGCTGTCCATGGACACCTTCGTCAATTTTCTAAAACATATATAATTTTCTAAAATAAGTAGAAAAATCGAGATTTCATGCGACATTCAGTAGTAATAGCTGCAAAGTACCTAATTCGCATTAATTTTTTATAATTTATGATGTTTTCTATAAATATTTATCAAGTCTATCCATGGACACCTTCGTTAATTTTCTAAAATAAGTAGAAAAATCGAGATTTCATGCGACATTCAGTAGTAATAACTGCAAAGTACCTAATTTGCACTAATTTTTTCTAATTTATGATGGGTAATTTTCTATAAATATTTATCAAGGCTGTCAAAACACAAAAAAACTATTCCTTACATACTTAACTTCTATAATTTTTCATACTATCTAAAGAAAACAAACGAATCGCCTGTAAAATGTCCGCGTGGAGCTATAAACGCGTGGAACAAATAAAGCGCTGGAGCGGAGCCAGTGGCAAGATACTCACGGAATGTTTGATAAATGCAGAGTTGCGCTTGGGGGATAAATGTTTTGGTAATTCTTGGAACCGGGCTTCTTGAAGCGATGCAGGGGGCTGTTAGTGTAGTCCTTGGTCAATCCGGCGTCCGGCTGGCCCTCGCGCGGCAACTGTACGGTCTGATGCTTGCTCACCATCACCCTGATTGGCTTGCCAAATACTTTCAGCTTGTCCATGTGGGTCATTGCTGTAAACAGTTTACAATTTGAAAATTTTCTGCTGCATCTAGTTTTACTGTGTAAACGAGAGATTAAATTAATTTCATTTCTTTAAAACTTTTGTATTTTAAATTTGTTTTCTGTTCAATGTAAACATTCGGATGTAGACTGATAAGTACTATAGTCAATAATTTGAAAAAAGTAAAAAATTTAACAAATAGTAACTTCTTAATGTTCGAACTTTAATAAATACATTTTTACTTAAAAGATCTGAAATACAGTATAAGTATAACAAGTTATGCAAGAAAATATTACACAATGTATACAAATAAAAAGTGCACGTTGCGATAAACAACAAAATTATTTTAACGATAAGTATACACATTATTTCTATAGGTAAATAGTTAATTTTACGGCAACGATATTATTGACTGGCTTTGCAGTTTAAACATACAAATTGTTAATAAATAAAAATAACATAAAAAATCTTACCCAGGTGAGCTTGATGAGGTTCGGCTAATTGAACAAGTGCCGAATCTTTCTTATTGTAAAGAATCTTCACACGCTGTACATCCCCATAAACGCCTAGACGCAAAAACTTCACGTTAGTCAAAGAAGTCAGTGGCGACAAAACAGTATTTTGTCAATTCAAAGTTTTGTGACGGAAAATCATGTAGCCCGACCTTTCACATTTCGAATAAAAATGGATTAAAATACTTCTATGTATAATACATGCACAAACCGTTCGCTTATTTTATTTCGTTTTAGTTTCAATTTGGACAATAAAAAATTGATGCTATGTTTATTATGAGAACTAATGTGATAAATTTTGCTTTTCACTATTATTATCAAAGGAGTTAAAAATTATTTGTATTTAATAAAATGAAGCCTGTTTTTAGATAAATTGTTAGCATGCAGTTTGAATGAAATTTACATTAATTTTTTTCTCAAAATTTAATACATATTATTTTACTGTACTAAAAACAGGCAATAAATTTTGACATAATTTAAGTGAAAGAAATGCTGAATTATTGAAGCGAAACGGTTTACGGAAGTGATTCTCCTAACGGATTGAAGTAAATCAAGCGAAAGCTTTTATGTGATATAAGAAATGTTTGGAATCGATAATTATTAATGTAAATAAAGAAAATTTTTGGAAATTATGCTCGGAAGTATAGAGAAAAAACATGGCGTGAGACATTATGACACATGTATTATGATCGGAGAAAAATGACGTGAAACGTTACTTCTAATTTTTTTATATTATAATCGCTATATGACATGACGATGCAACGATGAAGTAGAATAAAATGTTAAAAATGGATCGAAGAATTGAAGAAAAAACGAAAATTTGTTTTTAACGTAAAATTAGTGAAACGGAAATATGAAGCTGTAAAATAAATAAAAAACAGGCTTTAAGAAAACTCATAAAAAAAAAATCGTAGAAATTGAAAAAGATGAACTTTGAAAGGTACTGATTGAGCGTGACTGTGTATGATGTTGTTGGATATCTCATTAAAAAAAATTACTCAAAAAACTTTTTTTCTAAACCTTCGTGAAAGAAAAAAAAATTCTCAAAAAAAACTTGCTTTAAAAGAATCAAAATGATGATCTAAAAAAAAATACAAACATTCAGACTTTCGCAAAATTCTGCGAGTATGACAGTACAAGAAAAATGACAACATAATTAATGATCTGAAAAAAAACTACTTTCTTTTTCTTTCTTCTTTTCAACGTATATGACAGTGTGGTCTGAGTGTGAGTGTAATTATAATAATTATAATGTAATATAATTAATAATATAAATGTGGAGACGTACCAAACAGGGTAAAGAGAGCGTCAGGCGTGACCATCTACACAGAGAACAGACAGAGTCCAGTCAATAGTCAGCGAGTAAATAGGATTTAATGTAATAGTAATGTAAATAGTATGGACGCGCACAAGGTAGCCGTGACAAATTACCCGTTAAACATTGAAAAAGGAAAGCATCGATATTAATAATTAACGATTAATTATTACTAAGATTATTGACATTAATAATCTTAATAAAACCATTAAGATTATTAATGTCAATTATCTTAATAATTAATTAACAATTAACATTAATAATCTTAATAATCTTAAAAACAAGATGCTTTCAATTTCTTCACCGCGATGTGGAGGTAAGGATCAAGTGACATCATTCTTTCGTTTTTCGTAAAAATTAACTCTTGAATTTTGAGTCGAGGCTCAATTATTCATCATCCCCAAAAGCAGCAAAAAAAAAGCTCGGGCGGCATCCCTTAAATGATCCGACTGAAAAATTAGTTCAAAAACAGCCCATTAATTTAAGTTTTTCTCGCGCCCGCGCTACGTACGCGGCCATTTGATTGATCATTACAAACTTTGAATGATTAATCATCCCGAAGTTCGAGCCGCTCTTTTTCACAGTCACTTCATCCCGCGTCTCCTAGACCGAGAGAGAGAGAAGCAGGGCGATACACTCGCAAAAAAATAAAATAGAATACAAAGATTAAAGCGTACGATAAATCACGGTAAAAAAGGACACGGCCGAGGCTTGTGCGCGTTACTTAACAAAAAAAAAAAAAAAATAAAAAAAATAAAGTAAAACTAAAAAATAAAATAGATAGTACAAGTACACAAAGTTATAGTACAGTAGTGACAAGTTGCAGCTGCGAAGTGTGAAACACGTCGACTCGCGGATCCCGAGGCGTCCTCGACTCGGCTATTTCAGAGCAATAGTGGGGTAGAAAATAAAGCGTCGTAGATATATAGCTTACAGTACAAAGTGAACGATAGGCAAAAAAAAAATTACTGAGAGAAAAAAAATAAAGGTTAATTTTCGTTGTTCGTTTGGAAACTCAGTCAATTTGAGATCCTGCGTGTTAAAAGGTCCAGTCGAAGGCGCCTCGTGATTCTTATATAGCGTACATTGTAAATTATGCACTGTAATTATGTGCATTATCATTTGAACGGTCGTATATCGCTTTTTATGCCGTCTAACTGCGACCTACTCGAGGTAGGGCGGATTAAATAGATTTGGCAGTGATTGAGTTTAGTCATACTTCTTTACGCTAAATGTGTACAAACAATCGAAGATGAAAGACTGTAGGGGTTGGAAAAAGCGAGAGTTTGAAAGACAATAGAACAAGTTGCATACGTAGGTACTTACTTCAAAATTTTTAGAGCGAATATTGCATCTTTCTTTTTAATACAATAAAAAAATTATTTTTTATGTAAAGTACTCACTAAGCAGAAAGGACATAAATGAGTACTTTCTTTTTTTTGCATTTTTAAAAGTGAATTCGAAAATTGTATTTAAAGAATTAATTTGCGACTGGGTTACTTACTCTTTACGTCCTCGCGAAAAAAATTCCCTGATAAAAGGGGAAATCCAATCTCGTAACTTGAATATTTAAGTGGTACAATTTTCATTCTTCCAGACTCACTCTAAAAATTTCAAAGAGCAATCGGTCTCTTTATTAGGTCATGTAGTCGCGGCGCGCGTGGCTGATGTTATTTTTCGTTTGGTTTTTAATTTGAATCTCGTTGCCTTCGTTTCTTCGAGCATACTTTTGCTCTTATTTTGTGCATTTCTGGAATTTTCGCGAATAAAGAGACCGAAGGTTTGGAAGTCTGCAGAAATAGACTACGTAGCAGTATGCATAAAAAGGACTTGCAAATAAAATCGAAACATTGTCTTTCTACATTTTTCCATTTTATGACCGCACAGAGTAATTGTACTTTCTTTATTACATGTGGCACAATATAATAAGTAATTACTTCAATTAAAGATATAATAATGAGAATGGAGTTTCTTTTATTATTAATTATTTCGCAGTTCGCAGTAATAATTTTTTAAGTACTCGATTTTTTAATACCTCGCTTCAAAATAAAAACGATAATGATTAATATCTACTAGCGAATTATACGAGCTTTACAAAAAAATAAAATAAATAAACGAATTGGAACACCAGGTCCGAAATGCCGTAGCAAACGAAATACGCGATTAAAACGCAACAATAGCTACGTATCAACTTGATTAAGTCAGACTGTAAATAAAACCCGTGGAAACGTAGGCTTTGTCCTTATATTCATTTGGCTCTTCAATATTTCATCCCCGGCGGACTGTTACATCAAATTCGAAGCCGGCAACAATCTACATTGAAGTCAAAATCAAAGCCCCGCGCTCGCGGAATTAGCACTGCATTGTCCGGTTTTCAACTTTGACTGCTATTGTGCATCGAAATTTAATCGTAAATTTCCCTCGCGATTCGCGCGCGCGCTGCCCGCGGCGTAAAAACAACGCAATTAACCGGCCGAGCGCACTAAAAAAAAAAAAAAAAAAACGCAATCGAATTATACCCGCGCGAGTTGCGCGCCTCCGATGCCGACTGCAGTGCGTGGGTGTGTTCGCTCCCCCCGGCACGGGGAAAAATAAACAGCAAATCTTATTGTTTCGGAGTAGACTGAGAAAAAACTATTGTAGAATGGAAATTATTATGAAGTTAGTAGGTTTTTAGTAGCATGGCGAACATTAAAAATTATAGTACATGTAAATGTTGAACTACTTATTACTTTTGGTATACTTTATAAAATAATTATAGTAGAAAATAATAAATCTTTATAGTTAAATTTAGTAAACACTTTATTACTTTTACTATAAGAAAATTTCTATAACTTTCTATTACTTTATCCTACTCTGAGAGAAGTGTTCTAGTAAAAAATTACTATACTGTCTTAGAAAGTAGTTGCATACTTACATTCTGAAAAAATTGCCATAATTTATAGTGAAATTTATCAAATTATATGCTATATGTTCATACACATACAGTAAATTTTACTATAAAGCACGGTAACTTTTTTCAGAATGTCAATTTTTTAAAATTCAGAATGTCTCTTTCCCAGCATAGTAATTTTTACTAGAACATTTCTCTTATTGTTATTGTACCTACTATAGCAACTGTCACTAAAAAAGTTATAATAGGTACCACGATTCTGGTCACCTTTTACTACCTTCAGTTTACTATAAAATTTTAGAAAAAGTTGCTAATAGTTTAGAAACAATTTTTACTAAATCCAGTGAGTCATTCTTTCTCTAAAAAAATAGTAATTTTTCCTATTCTCCAATTTTTCTCACTGCCCTTCTAAAATGTTAATTCTACGCTCCTTAAAAGTAAATTTTACATTTCATTACAATTATTTGTACAAAAACTTATGAAAGTAAAATAAACTTGTAATTTTGCAGATAAATCCTCCGTGCAAAATGACGAATCCACTGTTTATTTTTCCCGTGCTCGAGTGCACAAATCGCCAATAAAAAAAGGGACTTCCGCGCACGGAATAAGCGCAAAAGAACAATACGAGCGCTGCAGTTAAGAAAGAGATAAAAAGGTTGCACTCACCTCCTCGTTGAGATTGCTGATGAGCAGGACGCAGGAGGGCTGGGCGCTGCCGGGCACGCGGACGCCGATGGCGCCGGCGCCCAGGTTGAAGCCGCCGAGTCCGGCGAGGCCGCCCGCGGGCGGCACGCCGTTGTAGGGCCCGGCCAGCGGCGAGGGCAGGCCGTGCATCGCCGCGAACGGCGTGGCCAAGACGCTCGGTGCGCCTGCAATGGACTCTACTTCAGAAAATTCAAGCTCGTTATTACGGTGGCCCCCTTCTGGTCGCATGTATCGGTTTATGCTGATTGCGCACGCCGATGCGACACGTCGACTCGGTTTAACGCGCGCACGTGGCGTGGAGTATACTTTTTTCTCTTTTTTTTTATCGAAAAATACGTCGGTTTGCAGAGTTGCTTGATTTTGTACCAAGTGAATTGTTTATTTGGATATTGGAAATTAGTTACGAATGTGAAAAGTAAATAATATCATACTGTATGTGTAGTCATTCATTTATTTAATATGAGAATGATTTTTCACATGCTATGATATGTCACTATGTTTGCATTTCTAAATTAATTTCATAATGTTCGATTTAGAAGGAGAGAATTGAGGAAATTGATAAAACACTGGTTATTGATGACAGGGTGCAAAAATTGTCTATTCGTGCCTGTTTAGTGGGCGGATGTGGTTACTTCTCACTCTGGGAAGCGAAATTTTTACTATCCAACCGAGAGCGAGAAACAAGCACTTTCCACCCCTTGCAGATATGAAAAATAGACCATTACACCCTGCAGTTCAAAATAGTACTCTTTTTGTTTGCAACGTCAAAACATATTTACTTGAACTTAAAAAACCCCTTAAGCAATTCATGAAAATAATTCACTTGGTATATAACCATCTAATAATTTATTGAAATTATAAATTTTTTTTCGTAATAACTTATTTGTTCTAAATCTGTTTTAACTACGTTTATAGTTGTTTTTAATTAATATATCGTGACATATTTTTCGATTAGCAACTTAAATCTTTTGTAATGAAAATAAAGAAAAAACTATATCAAAAATTGATTACAATAAGCATGCAAAGTAAGTTTTTACCTTGAGAATGAGAGAAAAGTGAATGAAGTATAGCAATTAAAGAGAATCCAGTAAAGATAGCACATTTTTTACAATAGTAAAAGAAGACAGCATGATAACAATATAATAGACATCAGAATGAAATGCGAAAGAGACGATTCGATTAGTACTAAAATATAAAATTTAAAAGACATTTAGTTAAACATTTAACTGAATCTAGGTAATCTAATCAATCTAATTAATTGTACATTACCAAGAAATTCAAAACAAAAATAGAAAGAGATAAAATGAAGTAAAAGTTAAAGAAAAAACGATAAGAAATAAAGAGCCTTCGAAAAACATTGAGTACTAACTACAATTCAACTAATTAACATTTAAGCGATCTAAGAAAATCAAGAGATCAAGAGTAAAGAACATCACCAGTATTTCGAAAGCCCTCAATCAAAAACTCGTAGCTCGCGGATGCAGACAGAAAAGTGCGACTTTTCATAGTCATTAGTAAAAAAAAAAGGAAAAGCGAACGGAAGCGAAAAAAAACGATAGTCTGCGGCGCGTGAGTTTCTCATTTTGGCGGCTTTTGAGGAGACGAGAAAACGAGACACTCACCGGGCAGTCTGGCGCGTGCCTGGGAGCCTGCGGCCCCGATGAGCAGCTGCGGCAGCAACTCACCTCCCAGTGCGAGGGACGCGGCGTCGAGGTTCGTGTCGCCGGTCGGCAGGGTCGGGTTCGTGTAGTCCCGCGACTTGTCGTTGTTGTACTTCACGTTCAGGTTCTGCATCTTGCTGTAGTCGATGCGCAGCGTGCAGCACGAGTTGTAAATGTTCTGGCCGTCGAGACTCTGCGGAAGAAACAGAAAATACATATGAAATTCGCGAGAGAATAATTTTGTTTTTAGAAATATAATTTTATTTGATTAAATACAAAATATTGTTTTATTATGTGTAAAGCTAATTTATATAATATGATTGTTTGTACCCTTTCTTGTACAAAGTATTTTGGATTTCCAAGATAAATTTAAAGAGTCTGTTAATTAACTGACTGTATTTAATGACTAAATTTAATTGAGCAGAAAGAACTGAATAATAAAAAGTAACTTACAAGTCTGCTAAATTGTAATACGTAATGACATTCTATTGCTATAATAATTTCAAGAATTCGATCGATTTCTTTCAATGATTATACGATGTTTTCGAGGATGTTTTTATATGCAGTTTTAATTGTGTAAACAGAAGAGCAAGAATAGCTTAATTCAGTACCTAATCATTCAGGTTTCAAGGTGGCTTATTAAATGACTACTATACAAATTTCGATTTCTATTTAGCAAATTGACTTCCCTTGATTGAAGAGTAACTGCAAAGTAACTCTCATTTAAAAGTGGTTATCAGGATTTGAACTAGAAATCACTAAGTAATCTAATTCCTTTTTATAAAGAAAATTTTTTGGTTTTGTTTGGAATCAAATTTAATTATAATTTTATACGTATTGTAAATGATTTTTAAAAAAATTTTAATGAATAAGTCGAAATCTAGAAAAATTGAGTACTTCGTAATTGTCTCGTTCTACAGCTACATATGTCTAAACAATCTAAATATTTATCATGATTTCTCTGCATTTTAATATACAAAAAATAAACTGTTTCAATTCAATCAACACATTCGAATCCCCTAGCGAATAACGCAATCGTTCCTTAAATTCACTTTCAAATTTTACTTATTCAATTTACAAAATAAAAAGAGAGAAAAGGGAAACTAAAAAATTCAGATGAATTCTGTTCCAGAATCACGAAGCTGTATAACATTCGTACGTATACACAAACTACTCGCTCTGTGTATTACTTCCACCAAAAAACACTGATGTTAAGTTCTCTCAGTGACAAACACCAATCTATTCGCAAATTAACGCGAAAACTAAATGTAGTTTTCGAAAAAAAAATTTAACTCGCAAAATCTACATTCTACTCGTTAAAACGAAAATGCAGCCTTAAAAGTGTGCTTCGTGCAAGTAACGCTCCGGATCGAACGCAGGCGGCCGATCGGCCGTGCGCGCGGCCGAGTTTCCGGCGAGGAATCAAGGTGTAAATCAAATCCGACAGCGCGCGTTTACGAGCCGCAGGCGGCTGCCGCGGAAACGCCGAAAACATCGGGGGCCGGCCCGGATTATTCGTTAATAATCCAGCGGCGTGCATCGCTTGCGGCTTCGCTCAATTTCCACGGAGCCGCAGCTGCCCCCGCGTCCACCCCCGCCACCCCCTCTGCCTTTTTTTTCGCGCGCGCGCCGGGAAAATCAAGCTTTTCGCGTTGCCAGCTTCATTCTGTGATTTAAAATTTTATAGTTTGATTTTGCGCGTTTCGCGCGCTCGCTTGACGATTAAAATGTGCAACGCATTGAAAATTTGACCTCCCCGCTCGGCGTTACAATTTTAGAGGCAAATATCGCTGTGTGCGCAGCGCTCGCGGTTATTTGTGAATCGTACGCGAAAAAAATTCATTTTTGCATTTATTTTTCTTTCCCGTTTGGTTCGTGTAAATATTTAATTTCGAGCAAAAGTACAGCTTTTAGTTTTGGGAAAAAAGTTCTTTAAATGTCCAATGTTTCGACGAATTTGTTTGTTTGATATTCGGGTTTCTTGGAGAATGTAAAAATGAATTAATAAACAAATCAATTTGGTAGGAAAATATTACCCGACTAATCTAACAATCTTTTTTCTGATTTAGACCAGACCACGAAGTGTTTATTATTTACATATTATTTATTCACAAAATATTGATTGTCATAGCATGACAATACGCAATTCCCAGGAAAACTAAACATAAACAGCCAAATAAAAAAAAAACACGTACGAATTAATCAACAACCACCGAAAAACGTCGCAACATAACGAGCCTAAACGGGTTACTCCGGTAAGACGCTCCCGTGGTCAGGAACTCCAGGATCGGTCAATTATTCAGGGCTCGAGCACGCACGTGCGGCGCGGTCCGCGGCTGCTTGTTTGACTTATGCGCCCTTTCGTTGCGTTATGCGTGAGCAAATACGCGGCCGTAGGAGGCTACTCGCGTGTTTGCCCGGGCTAATGAATTTCTCCTAACCCCGGCCCCCCTCCCCCCTTCCACCCAACGCTAAATATTTGCTTTGCGCTTTTTTTTTCCTGCGGACAGTCGTGTTTTGTTGCGCGAAATTTCTGCGGATAACCGGCGTGGCAAACAAAGTGCGACTGGACGCCGACTGTGGCCGCGGCGGTGACGGAGGTCGACCCTGTTACATTCGCGAGCGGTTTGATTCGCAGGTGTGTCGAGACTGTTTCGTACAGTTACATGAATGATTGACTGTCATTCATGATGACTATGTATTTGTTAATATCCAGTCGTTACTTAAATTCGAGGAATGCATAAGATTGTACATTAGTATTTTTATTGTTTTTCGAAAAGGTCTCGAATCCACGCAAACCAAATCATCCACCTTTGGACAGCTTTAAAAACTAGAGTCATTGCTAATCATTTTGACACATATATTTTGTTTATTTACTTTCTAAGATTGAATTTTAGTGAATAATCTTTGAAGAATAATTAACTGCACTAAAAATTAGATGAACTTTCGGTTCTGCTCATCATTTAGTGGAGTACGTTTTACTAAATTTTAATAACATTTTACTAAATTTTAGTAGTCTTTCAATAATTCATCTTTAGAGAATGTGTATAAATGTGAAAATGTATCTTTAATTTATAAATAACAATTTAACTCCAAATTTTCAAATTTTAAATTACAGTACATCATTTTGATGAACCCTTTTTTTTATTAAGCTTTATTTAGGCCAATCAAGCCTATTTAGCTTGATGAACCCTTATTAATTTTATCATAAATTTTAATTAAAGTTTTCCTCCGTGCATTGCAAGCGATTCCCAGTTTATAGTGATTTAATTTCATAATATTTTTCGCATAAATATACAATTAAATTACATTCCTCATTACTTTTCATAAAATCAAAAAATGAATTTAAGACACAAACTTTATAATTTCTAATTTATGAAAATATAATGAAATAGAATTGTTTTAAGTGTAGATAATTAAATTTTAATAAAATTATTTTAAATGATTAAAGCATAAACAACTATATTTTATTAGAAAACTACGGAATGATTGTAATCAGAGGTTACGATTTTAAAAATACAGCTAATTAAAAAGAATCACAATTAATCCCCAAAGGAGCGATTTAGTATCCGTTTAGTATAGATTATTCGTTATCGATTAGCGGCGCCCGTCGCGGAACTATCAAATCGAAAATTTATCTAGCGTGCAAACGCAGTTAACAGCCGCGAATAATAGATAGAGTTTGTCGCTTTAATTCGACCGTCCGTCGAGCGCGGCCTAAACAGCGATTCCATAATTAATCACATTATTTCTTATGCAACCCGAATCGGCCCGCAATATTTGACGATTACCCCCCTCCCCCTCTCCAATCGTCATCGAATTCACCGGTGCGCGGTGCGATCCAAAATTTATCGCGCGATTTCCTGAGCGACGCGAGAAATGCGGGCCCCCCACCCGCGCCCATTATAATCGCGAATTTATTTAAATGATATTAAACGGACGCGCGGGCCTCGGTCGAAACAATCCGCTAAACATTCATCGGGAGCCGCTCAAAGGCCCGTCAGGATTATTCGATCGAAGAAACAATAACACATCCGCGCGCGCGCCTCGCCTAATAATGGAAGCCGCGATTTGCCGAATGGAAAGGCTGGATTAGCGGGGCCGGTGGGCGACATATGTATAAGCGTGTCTTCACGGTTCGCGAAGCGACGTGAAACGAGTAATCTGATTGTTGCACGCCCCCATTAGCAGCCGAAAGAGCTGGACCGATGAACAGAGCCGCGCGCCTCTGTCGCTGCGCGCGCTGACGGTAAGCGCGGTATTGTTAGTGGTGAGTTACAAGGGGGGCGGGGGTTGTTATTTCGGTCTTAGGATCTGCTGATTAGAGTGTGGAGCGATTTGGTAT
>UXGC01000828.1:0-51087 GCA_900480045.1 Eurytoma adleriae | reverse complement strand
CCGAATTTATCGTTTCTCTTGACAAATTCCAGACAAGCCGGAGGTGACGGCGCCGACGCGCTGGCTGCACAGCGCGCCGGGCATCCGCGCGAAGCTCGAGTGCCTGGTGGAGTCGTGGCCGGAGGCGCGGGTGGACTGGTACCTGGACGGCGAGAAGCTGGCGCGCACCGAGCGGATCCTGCGCCACAAGCAGGACCGGCCGGGCGGCGGCCAGCTGCACAGCCTGGTGGTGCGCAGCGTGCAGCCCTACGACTTCGGCCAGTACGTGTGCCAGGCGAGCAACGCCCTGGGCGCGGCCAACGCCAGCGTCGAGCTGTCGGGCCTGCCGAAGCCGCCGCTGCTCAAGAAGGAGGCGCGCACACACTCCAGCACCAGCCACAACTTCATCTGGGACGTGGACAGCTACAGCCCCATCGTCGAGTACCAGTTCTGGTTCCGACAGGTGTGTATAGCATCGTTGTCTACTTGTATTGCATCGTTTTTAATTTTTAGACGAAGAGTAAAAGTAGTATGAACATTTCCGATGAAGATTTATACTGTGACTGATGGCTAAAACCGAACATTTTTTAAAATTGAGTTGATTGTACATTTTTCATCTTTGAAGGTATCTTTTTATATGGAATGTCGAAAATAGTCGAGAACCTAACGTTTCCAGTGATATCAGTGTATTGTAACGTAAAAATATTACTTTCATATGAAAAACATCGATGTTTGCATTTTGTTAATGATATTTGTTAGCAATTTCTAGTGTATACTCTATGAAAATTTTTTTATTTCCTAACTTGTTATTTCGTTAAAAACTGAATGTTAGAAATTGCTTACATACAGACGTTAAAAGTCTTTACAACCATCGTGCTAAAAAAACAAAAATTATTTTACTTTCATCCTATATTTATATAACGATCATCAAATTTTTATTTTGATCGTTAACAAGCACAAATAAAACATTTACCCGAAAAACGACTTAGTTTATACACCGGTAAAATCGGACAACACGCAATGTTTGCTTAACTTTACTGAGCAAAGACAATGAGACAATATAACTATTTCGAATTACCATAATTGAAAAGGGATTAAATAAGTGATTACCGCATGTCACCTTTAGATATAGATTATACCTTTAGGTATAGAAAAACGCGTCCTCGCCGAAAAGAAACTAAGAAAAAACTAACTAACTACTAACTAGCAACAGGTAAACTACCCTGGTAGAAAATTTACCATAATTTGGCCAAAATTGCTTAATTTACAAGAAAACTAACCATAATTGACCAATTTATAGTTAATTTTTTACCAGGGTACTTAAAAATACTTTCAAATGTAGTAAGTAGTTGCCAATTTACTATTGGAATAAAATGCTTCACCAGTATTTATTAGTAATTTGCAGCAGTTCTTCCACTAGTTTCTATTCGCAAGTTTCTATTCGCGTTTTATGAAAAACTCAAAAATGTAACTTGTCCAGTTTTAGCGGGCATTCATTTCGCGAAAACTAGTAGATTTGGAATCCCGTCCTAAAATCTAGCAGATTTCATCGATCGTCCGCAAAAGCTATAAGATTTCATCTCTCTCGCTCATCGACTTCGTAGTAAAAGGTGCAAGATGAGTTAGTCTTCGCGACGAAAGTTACTATCTGTGTTAAACTGCTAGTCACCACATCAAATATTAATTCGCAAGATCTGCTAGTTTTCGCGCCAAAAAATCAAATCTGCTAGTCTCCAAGCCAAATGCACGAGATCTGCTACTTTTCGCGTGATCTTCATGAAATCTACTAAGTAGTCTTCACCGGGTATACGTTATGGTCACCGCGCGGTCGCGGGGGTAACGGGAGAGCCGTGCGAGCGGCGCGCGCAGTTTTCTCTCGCTTTTTTTTACGGCGGGCCGCGCGCGCTTTACTGCCTGGGCGTCGCGTCGATTTCGAATCGCCTTATCTCCCGCGCCGGCGGGGCTTTTTATTTTTGTATCTTTCGTTTTACGGCCGCCGGCTGACTTTCAGCCCCGCACGCACCGAGCGTAAAGAGACTTTTATTAAACAACACTTGGGGCACTCGCGTGAAAAATTTAGAGCGAAATTTAAAATGCCTTTTCGATGGCTTATACTGCGCGCGCTTGAATTCTGAAGACGCAAGGATTGATGCGCTCGTACAAACTTTATAAATCTCGGTGTACTATGTACTTGTACGTTTATTTTTCTTTTTAAAAGGGAATGTTACTTTTTAGATGTGGAGTTTCTTTATGTTTAGTATTTATTGACTTAATATCACCGTTGTACAAAAAGAAAATATGGAAGGAACTGAAAATGCAGTAAAGAAGCTTAGAGAGTTTTTGAAGACCTCAATCGTTTATAAGGAAAACTGCAGGAGGCGACTGTTTGACCTTGTATTTACTTCCTGGAGAGGACGAAACGAAAAGAACGCTAGCTATATGCTTAGTAAGAGAGTATCATATCTCCGGATCACGGATTTTGTTGAAACTGTCTGAATACTTTATTTACATTCTAAAATTAAAGAAGCTAAAATAGCAAAACTAGAAAATATAATAGAAATAGTTTGGAACAATATGATAAAGAGTAACATTCCATTTCCAAATTCACCTCTCTAAGGCAGTACGTGCTTACTTATTTGTTAAATTATACATGACAGTTGAACACTGAACAAAATGTTGTAAATTGCATAAAAAGCTTTTCCTAAAGTTTCGGCTGAATCCATGACCCAAAGGTGAGGTACTCTCCTAATTGCGAGTACACAGACAATCTTTTACTAACAAAGTTCGCCGAAATGCTTGGAACACATCTATTAGAGATTTTCGTTTGTCGACTTGTAGACCCAAACTATTAAAATCACGCCATTCGTTCCATTTCTTTCTTCATCTATCTGCATTCCACGAATGAGTAATTAAATAATCCAATCTCCATCTATCTGCATTTTAATATAATAAAAGTTTTCACTTTGATTACTATTTGCCTTTCCCATCACGTCCACCGCAATCACTACTAATTATACAAACTCCTATAAAAAAAGTTAAAAAAAAAAAAAATAGTAACATCAATACTTCCATAAATGTAATTATCGATAAATCTACTCCTCACCTCAGTGTAACATCGAATTACCAGTCTTTGAAAAAATCGCGCGCCCGGTCCGCAGTTCATCGACGCGATAACGCGCGAATCGATCGCCGCGTAAAAAAAAAAACAGCGAGCGGTGCATTACGCGCCTGGGGGGGGCCAATTACCGAAGTCAAACATCGGAATAAAGGCGCGCAATCAGCGCCGGTGCAGCCGGGCGCGCGCCTCCAGGCCTATACTCCCGGGATCAATAGCGCGTAATTTAATCAAGCAAAGGCGACGGACGCCGGCGAGCCTCGCACCAGTTGCACCGAGGCGCGCGCGCGGCCTTCGTCTCCGCTTTTTTAAATCCGTCTTCCCCTCTGCGAAAGGGGTGGCGGGGGGGGAGCGGGGCTATTTTTACGGGAGGCTGTGCGAGACGAGTCTAACGGGACGGCTTCCTGCGCGTAGGTGAACAGCGGCGAGGAGTGGCACCGGCTGGTCATACCGAGCGTGAACGAGGCCGCGGCGTCCCTCCACGCGAGATCCTTCAACCTGACGGGCCTGCACGCCTCCAGGCAGTACGAGGCCCTCGTGCTCGCCAGGAACAGGTTCGGCTGGAGCAGCCCCTCCAGGGTCGTCAAGTTCGCCACTGTGCCAGCACCGGGTGAGTACCGACTGCAGCGGACGGGCTTGGGCTTGAGGCGGAAAGTAGGTCTTCGAAATTTTTGGGGTTCCTATGAAATAGGTCGGGAAATAACGCGCGGTGAAATTTTACGCGAATTTGATACGTCGAACGCAACGCGCGTTTAAAGTGTAACAAGTATCCTTTTTTTTAATTTAGGAGGCTCGAGAGGTTGAAACTGACTCTTTTTGTAAAATTTGTAAAAGAATTGTGTTTCATGAAAGAAAAAAAATAATTTATTTTGCAAAAAAAGGTGAACAATGATAAAATAGATTTCATAAATCTCGCTTTTTATTAAATTTTAATTTTGTAGGGCTTCAATCGGAGCTTAAACAATTAAATATAAAGATCGCTTGATCTGAAATTTAAAAGTAATCCATGTAGATGATGCTCAATCTTATTATTTAATATTTATCAAAAACTTGTCTTATACATATAATGACAATCTTCAGGCATATGGATATTTTTAATATTTAATATTTAACAATTTCATTTTAAATAATATTTAATCAATTGTTCAAGAAACGAAATGCGTCATTAATTATATAGTTTGAAAAAAATTTGTGATTAAGGTTGAGTTTTTTTGTTAAAATAATTTTTAATTAATTTTCTAATTAACTTTCCTTCCTTCACGTAACACAATTTAATATACTGTTAAATCTGATCGAACATGGAACGCAGATTTTACAAAACAAGTAATTTCAACCTCCTTTATCCTTTGACTATCAAAGCAACATTTCAAAAATAATTTTTGAATATTTTAATAAAAAATCGATTGCCAAGTAGAATAAACTTAACTATTAGAATAATAATTATCCAGTTGAACTTGACGGAATCTTAATTTGGTACGTGAACTGTTATATAAAATATATTACACAAATAAATCGTAATTTAATACATTTTGTACAGATATAATATGCACTGAAAATTGAAGAGATTCTGGTCAGTATACTTTACTGGGTTTATTTATCATAGCAGAAAAGGAAAATTCTTATTCGGAGAGGTTTTACTATTGGGTTTTATATTTATAAAGACTTCTATCTCCACTGAAAAGAAAAGTTTTCCGTTTTCAAGCTCAAGCTCATTTTTCCTACTTAAACAATTATTCTCTTAAGCGTTGGATTTTACGATCAACGTATAATAAATTAATTTTTCATTTTACCATTTAAATAGAAAATTAAATATGTGGACCGTTTGAGAAATAAAATTGTTCAATTATATGAAAAGGAAAAAAATAAAATAAGATAGAACGTATGACGTAAAATTTAAAAAGTCTGAATTTCATAATATTATTTGATTGAAATGTACTAAGCATAATGCAGTGTGGTGTCAGTCAAACGTGCACAGAAAATTATTTTGTTGAAATGAAAATTTATTTCTGTAAAATCAGTATAAATTACTTCACTTCAAATCTCAATTTTTGCCTCTTCTTTTAAGAAATTAATTTTAATACAATTTCAGTTACAAAATTCCTACAAATTCGAAAAAAAAAATTATTTATTTCTGTTGTAATCGCAGTTACTTAAATCCGGGTACAATTATAATGGACCTCGGTGGAATAAAAGCGAAATTGAAATATTTCACGGTATAATTGACAATCGAGAACGATTAATGCGATCAGGATAACTCCAGGAGTTATTGATCAATCCGTTTCATATCTAGGACTTCTAGGGTCAAACTCTCCAAGACGTTTCCACCGATAATACCAATTGCTCTGAGTAATCGCGAAGTTCCACGTTTACGACTCATTAAAATCGTCTCTTATCTAACATTTTTTATTTCTCAAACTAAAAGAACCGTCAACCCTTTATTCGCTGAAATTTAAAAAAAAATAAAGAAGAGAGAAAGGATCTTCCTCCTTTTTTACAACAGTCCATTAAATTTTTTTAACAAGTCGTAAGTCCAACGCTTTGAATACAATTTCAAATCGATAAGTAACTGGTTCATCGCTCACCATTGATTTCACTCGAAAATAGCGACGGAGGAGGAGGCCTACAGGACCGACACCGAGAGCGACGTCGAGAAAATGGTCTCAGGCAAGTTTTCATATTCATAGAGTTTGTATTCACGAAGAAAAATGCCCCGGCTTTTTATTTTCGCCCGCCGACCCGTGACTGTTGCGAATCCCTTATTAGTTTCTTTTTCTCGGCCGCCGTAATGGAAACGGGGTATTATATCCCTTCGGAAAAATGTGTAGCTATGCTCTTCGCAAGAAACATGTTATCGACCTCGTAACTTCGCGAATTCATGCTTTCATTTTTAAATTCTACTTTTGCTTGTATCCCCGCTGCCGGATTATTTCTCGTGTACATTTTTAACGAGACGCCACTTCAATGTAAAATGCTGAAGGCGTGTTGAATTACATATAATAAGTAATTATGAAAGAAAAATTAGGTCACTGCGATTCCGTCACGCACTAATTACTATTCCGCTGTAAAAACTTTTTTTGCGTAACTATGCGCAAAGTGCAATTTTACGCATTTGTAACGAAAAATGTACTTTACGTACGAGGACTGTATTTTACGCACTCACTTCGCTTCTTGCATAACAATCGCATGGTAAAAAATAGGAGACTCAATTTGAGACCTTGGATAAAAAATTTAAACAAATTCCATTAAATTCGTCAATTAGGATATCAAAATATAATCGACACGAATATTTTCTTTTTTCAATGTAACGTTTATTAACGAAAATTTGAAAAATCACCTGACGTTACACCTTAGTACTGCTCATTACAGGGAATCTATATAATATATCTTTGACAATGAACGTTAAATTGAAAAAAGAAAAAATAAGTGTCGATTATTTTTTGATACTTATTGTCATGCAAGTTTCCGATTGGTGCGAAGTAATCGACATCTATCTTTTTCCTATTTAACGGCTCATTATATCTGTATAGTGTATGAACTTGACGTCACACATGAATTTTCAAAGCTCGATATCTCCACTAATAACCATGACGTTGAAAAAGAAAATAGTATGTGTTGATTATTTTATAGGCAAATATAACGAAAATCAAAAAAACATTTGTTATGCTTATTCCATCTTACGTTTCAAAAATGTTCCAAAAGTAAATTCTACATATCTTTAAAATACTGACATTTTACAATTAAATCTACCATACAGAAATGTAGAATCTACACTGTTTATTTTCTTCCGCAATCGCAGTATCTCCAATTAGATCGACGCACCTGTCGATTTACCAAAATTCAATTTTCCCGCGGCGAATAAAACATTTAAAGAAAAAAAAGTACAGCCACTCGCACTCCGCCGCGCGGAATTCGAAATTCCGCCGGGCAAGTAGCTTCGGCGATTTCGCTAAAAGCCGGGCTCGTGTACACGCTTACACCAATACCACCGCGATCAGTAAGCTAAAAGCCTTTAAAAGGCCGCGGATCGGTCCCCGCTTCGATTCCCCATCGGCGGGTCGGCCAGCGGGGCGCACACGCGGGGCTAACGGAGCGTGCTCGAATGTTTTCAGCCGTGCAGGTGACGTCCGACTCCCATCGATCGGCCACGGAGGCGAATTCGAGCGGCCGGCTCTGCGGCGACTCCCCGGCGCTGCTGCTGCTGCTGGTCTTGCCGGCGCTCCCTCTGCTCGGCAAGTGTTAGCGGCTCTCGTCGGTCCACACCCCCGCTGCCTCATCGATATTCATCGTTTTGTAAATCGCCGCGTACTTTTTTTTGCCGAGCCTCGTTAAATTTTTTCTTTTTTTCGTGAGCTCTAAAGGAGGGACATACATTTTTCATCGACGGCCGATCGCTGCGTGGTCTTTTTTTTTATTTGGGGAATATTGATGAATTGTTATGCGGAATTTTTACGTTCGATTTGGGGAGTATTGTAAAGGAATTGTTTGGATGTGTGCGCGTTGAGCATTCAAATTTTTGCACGGGAGTTGAAAGAATCTAGGGTATTTTTTCGTACGTAGAAGATGTTTAAAAAACGTTTATTTTAATTTAACCACCTTTGGGGAATATTGATGAATTGTGCTGAATTTTTACGTTCAATTTAGGGAGTATTGTAAAGGAATTGTTTACATGTGCGTTTAAGCATTCAAATTTGAAAGAAACTAGGGCATTTTTTGTAGAAGCAATTGAAAAAAAATTCAATTTTATTTTAACATTTTTTTTTTAACTGCTGTGCCGAATTTTTATGTTTAATTCGAAAAGTATCATAAAGTAATTGTTTAAATGCATGTGTTAAGTAATCAGATTTTTACTATAAGGAATTGGAAGACGTAAAAACTATTTAAAAAGAAATTATTTGAATTTAACTATAATTTTTTAGGAATATTGATGAATTGTTTTGTGAAATGTTTGCGTTTAATTTGAAAATTATTGTAAAGGACTAGTTTAAAAGCGAAAATATTTTTGCGCATAAAACCGCAGAAACTAATATCATTACATACAAATTCAATAGATATTATTTTAAAAAATTTCTTTTTTAATTGGTCGTGTTTTTGAGATTATTGATGAATCGTTTTGTAGAAATTTTATATTTACAAGTATTATAAAGATATTGTATGATAGTATAAAGGGAAGGAACTGAAATATTTTTTCATGAATAGAAACTATTTAAACACTTTTTTAAAACCAGTTACGTATTGTAGCAGGTCTTGACTTCTGGAAGTAAATAAAAAGAGAAACTTTTTCTACCTTTATATACATATATATTAGAAAATAGTATACAATGAAACTGTAAATAAAAGTCAAGATAAAATGTAATTATTTTTCTAATCGATATTACTCACTATTTATATACGACGGTATAGAAAAAAAAGATTTGGATAATGAAAAATAAAAGTAATATGATGAAAAATAACCGAGACACTTCATTTGCGCTTAGTGGTCCTCAGCGTAAGTGCCCAATCATAATCTGCGTCACACTAATTTTTCCTCCCCCTCCTCGGCGCTCTATATTTTTATATTAGGGCTGAATTTACGAGTAACCCTTAAGACTCTTAATTAAGGATGACGCAATTAATTAATTGAACAATAGCGATTCAAAAGGAGAGACATGATCATTAAAAGCAGGGAGGAGATATTGCGTCTGACGGACATTTAATCCACCATATATATTAATTTCGGACGTATAGCGCTCCCAGGAAAGTGGGACATTATTCTCGGAATGGTGATACCCGGATTTACAGCCGCCAATCATAAAGGGGGGAGGGAGGGGTGACAATGAAAATACGATTTTCTTTATTAAAAGCCGATTATATGAAAATTAGACAAAAGCAAACAATATATACTTAATCTGAAAATATCTCTTTGAAATTTTGTTGAGATTCGATTTATCTTTTTTTGTCCTTTAACTTTAATTATGTAATTAACTATGGCAATTACTTTAATTAATAATAATAATGATGATAATGACAAACAATGTCTGACTAGTAAGTATGAAAATGGGACTGATTATATTACCTAATACATTTATTGTTCGCAACTTTTCACCTTATAATTTATTTCTAATGAACTCCACAAGAGGATGTCAACCAACTTTAACGCATGGCTATCACCTTTTTTCTTTAATATATTTATAAATGTCTTACGTCATTATTATTGGTTCAGTTTTTATTTATTTTCTCGCGCCTACGTACATCTCCCCGTCTATAATAGGAATAACTATCTCAGTCACCCTCGACGCGATTCCCCAACTTCAATGCAAAAAACACGGTAAAACGCCATTTTCTGCCATCAATATTCTTTTTAATTTATAAATCTTTTTGGACCGGAATGACATTAATGATCAAGAATTTAAGCCCAACCCCAGCAAAATTGATAAACATATGTTGGACCTGTAAACCTACGTACCACGCCAAAGCCAAAATTAAAAACTGCCATAATATCCGCAATCAGAAACGGCTTTGGAAAAGCAGGTAAATAAATAGATCTACAATAATTAAACTAGTTTTTGTCTCTTTTCTACTCTAGCTAGAAAATTGACCATAAATTGACCAATTAATGTTAATTTCCTTCTAAATTAACCGTAGTTCTGGTTAACTTATCGTTAACTTTCTACCAATGTATCGTTTCTTCCTTATGTGTTAAACTGATTCGGAGGCTGGTGTATTTTAGTTCTACAAGACTCTAAAATGCAGCTGCCAAAGGAAACGATAGTATCGACGATTAATATAAGTACCTTACAGCGGAGGACGCAGAGATCCAGAATGGTAATACCAGGACTTACAGCCGCCAATCAAAAAAGGAAGGAAGAGGGGTGACAATGAAAAAATATCTCGAAAAGTACGATACTCTTTATTAACAGCCGATTATATATAAATTAGACAAAAATCAAACAATACATACTTATGTTCACATAATCTTTTAGTAATCTTAAAATATCTCTTCGACAGATTGATGAGAAATTTGACAATTTCATTCGTGTTTTTTTTATAAACAAAAAAAGTGTCGTTACGCCAAATCGGTAAAACTATCCTTCGACTTGCTTTTTCGTCCTTTAACTTTAATTACATAATTAACGATGGCAATGATTACTTTAATTAATAACAATAATGATGATAATGACAATCAACTTACGTCCTCGCGGACTGCACTGACTAGTAAATATGTAAATGCGTCTGATAACCTGATGTATTTATTCTTCACAACTTCATATGTTATACTTTATTTCTAATCAACTCTCCAAGAGAATACCCAACGTGTCATCTTTATCGCATGGCTATCATTTTTTTTCTTCTTTAATATATGTATAAACGTCTTACGTCATTATTGTTTCACTTTTTATTTATTTTCTCGCTCCTACGCCCACCTCCCCGTCTATAATAGGAATAACTATCTCAGTCACCCTCGACGCGATTCGCCAACTTCAATGCAAAAAACTCAACGCGTCGCCCTGCAAAATTTTTTTTTGCTTTTTTGATGCTTTAAAAAATCCCCAGAAATCGAGGGCCAATAGAAAAACTTCCGTGTGCCGCCGATATAAAACACTTGGATCCTCGTCAATTACGTCGGTCTATGTACCCGCGTTTGGTTATTGCCCAGGGGCTCCCTCTCCTCGTCCTTGTTTATTGCCGTGTACAACGAGCCTCGCGAATTTTTTTTCATCTCCGCCACTTTCAAGAGGACGACGAGCCTCGCCACAGATTTTTCATAAACTTTTTGTACCCGCGTCTGCTTATCGTTCTTCCCGCGGGATTCTTAAGTTTACTTCAGCTTTTTTCGGATTCCCGCCTTTTATACATAACAATGACGCATCGAAGGCCAAATAATGCTATTTCTCTTGCTGGTGAATAAACTGCGAATTAACTTAGACTTTCAAAAAATGCCATTCAAACGCCTTAAAGGTAAGTTTAATTTAGATAATATAGTAGTTTTCGTCACTAGGGCGTAAAGTGAAACTTTACTCTTCCAAGTTGAATTAGTGAAAAACGATAAAAATCTGTGAAATGCACTAAGCATTAATAAAATTTACTCCGCTAATTGATCGTTAGTGGGGCACATTTCACTAATTTTTAGTCGTTTTTTTACTAATTCATCTTTACAGAGTAAGTAGAATGTAAAGAC
The DNA here is from genome assembly GCA_900480045.1 of Eurytoma adleriae. Taxonomy (NCBI): domain Eukaryota; kingdom Metazoa; phylum Arthropoda; class Insecta; order Hymenoptera; family Eurytomidae; genus Eurytoma; species Eurytoma adleriae. The sequence goes on along the minus strand of UXGC01000828.1, from coordinate 39,838 downwards.
AATTTTTTGATAGTAGGAATGCGTAAAGTGCATCATTACACATCGCTTTCAATGTGTTAAGTTGATACATTTTGCGTACGCTACATGTGAAAGTCAGGGTTGCATATCGAAAACGATGCGAATAAGAACTACAATACACATAATGACCATTCGCTGGACCAGCAACCAGTGAATGACCGACTGTTAAAAAAAGGCCAATTAAATAACTATAACATGTTGTTATTTACGTTTATAAAATGGTTACGTTTGTATTTTAAATCATTAATATTATTACCATATTATGTATGTTTAGTTAAAAAATGATAAAACATAATTATATTTACGGCGATCATTCACTGGACATTTATGAATTATGCACTTTCTTATATTAATTTACGAATTATTTTATTTATTTTAAATATTTTATCTCATAATCAAAGCACAATTATAAAGTAAAATCTGAATCTAACACTTCGGTCATTCACTGAATTTAGTACCCCTACTATTAAAAAAATCAGTGTCAAAATGCAATTTCAAACGATTCTAAAAACAACGTACTAAAAAGTAGAATAACTCATTGACACCCGCTCGGAAGACCCGAAAATATCTCTTCTATCGAAAACGAAAACGAGAGCACGCCACCGGCGGCTCTTAGAAAAGGAAGAGATCGAAACTACACCGGTACAAAAATCGACGAAAAAAAAAAAGGCGCCTCGTCCTTGTCACCCCGAGCTCTTTTCGCGCGCGCGACAAACAGCGGCGCCTCCCGCGGGGCGGCTAATTAGCCGAAATCGCCGCGGCCTCCGCGCGAAAACTGCGACGTTAAAAAAGACGCGCCCCCCGCGCGCCGCACTCGAGGCGCGCCGAGTGCGCCCAATTATACCGCGGGGCGAAAAAAAAAAAGAAAAAAAGAAACAGAGCGTGCCGTCGCGGCGGCACTTCGCATCTCGAGTGCGCGTCCTTTTTCCCGAGGACGGCCCCTGAAAAAAAAAGCGCGCGGGGTGTACAATGGAAAACGGCGCGCGAGAAAAAAGGGGGAGGCGAACCGAGGGGCCGGGATAAGACTACGGGCGATCGACGCGAACGGAAGAAAAGGGGGGAAACTGTTTTGTTTATTCGCTCGACGTGATGGGGATTTATAATTAGATTCAGTAGCCCTGCAGTCGCCGATGCGCTAAGCGCTCGTATCCAGGCTGTGCGTGCCGTATCGTATATGGGTTGTACGAGAGAAGAAGACTCGCCTGTTTCTCTTCTCCATTTTTTTCCATCTCTATCTTCGAGAAAGCGTAGCTTTGACACGTACACATTCATTCTTCCGAACAGTTTCTTTTCTTTTACTTTTGCATTATACTTATATATTTAATTATCTTTTTGTTCGTCGATGCCGTGAGGAGACTGTTTTGCAGCGTGTAAAATATCTAAATGCGTTTAATGAAATCATTTGGCGTTTTTAGTCCAAGGTCAATTGTGTATTACGGAAAAGAAAGACAATTGCGCGGAGTATCGAAGATTATCGTAGTATAAAAGAGGAACTGTTGCTCTCTTAAATGCTATATAGAAAGAGGCGCGCGCGCTGGCCTCCGTGAATTAAACGCGCTGCGATCGCTATTATGCGCCGTTTGCCGCAGTATATTCAATCTAGCAATTCGCCGCTGCGAATGGAGCTTTTGAAAATTGAGCCCGGTGTGCGTGTGTAACTTTCGTAGCGTTTACATGAGTCACGTATAATCAGAGTCGAATTAGCGGCCCTTGACGAGCGCTGCAAAACAAATTGCAGGAAGATTGCACCTAAAAGTTCAACGCCGGCTTCCCTCGGGTTGAATTTTTTAAGTCGTCACTGACGGAAATATTAGTTTTTCTTTTTTAAAGAAATGTAGGCATTCTATTGAATTTAAGGAATTTTAGCTAATTTATAAAGGAATATCTGATCCTAAAATCTACTTTTTCTTTAACGAGTTCCTCTTCTTTCGTTAAGGAGTTTTTCTTTTCTAGTTATAAGGAATTTACTCTTTTTTTGATAAGAGATTTCTTCTTTTTTGAAATAATATCTTTTACCTATGCTGTTCGAGTACAAATTTAGTTTTTGACAGACACTAGAAAGTACAATGTTTAGATTTAATTTAAAAAATAAGTATCCTACTTTTTTAATATTTTACATTAATACTTGTTTTTTTCCTATTTTCAATTAGAACCACTTTTGTGTGCAAATAGGAGCATTTCCTATAAATTTTTAGGCAAATTGAATTATATTAAAGAAATAAGCATTGAATTATATTATAAGAAATAAGCAATTGAATTATATTAAAGAAATACTCGTTAATTTTTCTATAAGTGATAAATCCTAATTATATACTAATAACATTAAAATATAACCATTGACATAATTCAGGATCTGTATAATCCGAGTAAGCATCATGAATTACAAATAATTTATGTCACTTCAGGTCCAAGAAATTTTCGTGCTGACTTAAAGAATAAATTCTGAAAGCAACGCCTTGTTGAGGTGATTTACGGTACTGAACTTGCAGGGAGCAACTTCGAGGAGCAATCGCATGCACAAATTTCTTAACTTTCCCAAGATATCTCTTCTTTTTTACGAGAAAGGAGTACTACTTTATTCTTCGAAATTAAACGTAAAAACCATTAAAAGTATTGTAAAAGCGAATAATTACAAAGTTCCAACTTCGCTTGTTTAACGAGATAATTTGCACGTAACGTTGCAAAATTTCAAAAGTTAATTTGCATGACAAAAAAAAGGAGGAAATTAGATACTAAAACTTTTTGTTTTCAGCAAAGAAGAAAAGTTAAAAGTTGATAATATAATTCTGAAAAGGAAGGGGCAACTAAGCTCCGCAATGTTCGCGTTTACTGCTCCCCTCATTTTGGAGTAATAGGTCGGGCTATCGCGCTTCTGGAAATAACTGTTCTCTTTCATTATAGAAAACAATCAGAATTAAATTGAAAATTAATTGCGCCCGAGAAGTCGGTATCGCGAATCGATTGTCAAATGTATGCAATTGCTACCGCGTCGAACAAAAAAGATTCAATAATTCGCCCGCGGATTGTTTAATATTCATTAATTAATTAAAATTGGACGAATGAAAGCGCGCTTCAATTAGTGCGGTACGAACAATTATTAATAATTGACTGCGTGTATAGTCAGTAGCACCTTTTCAATTATACACAATGAATAATTTAATGAATAATGAAAAATTATACCTTTTGTTTTATTGAAAAGTCTGCTGTTCTCTATTATACTTTTTTTATATTTAAATATGCAAAAACAACACATTTATGATTATCTGTACGATAAAATTAAAATAAATAAATAATTTGTACAATTACTTAAATATTGATTTAAGTATTATTTTAAAATTACTCGCACGTAATAATTTGTTATTGTGACTCATGTAAAACGTTATGTCGTAAATTACCTGCATAAAAAATGGAATCAATTTATATTTCAATGTAAGCAAAATAAATTGATTTAAATGTATTAATGACGAAATATTAATTAAATTTTTTTTAAACCTTTTTATTGATCAATTTACGGTGAAAGTGGTTTACTCGTAACCCTTTTACAACAATTTGTTTAACTAAGCTATCATAATGTTTAATAAATTATATTACTTGCAAACTACAATGTCGAAACAATAGTGTCTTACAACATCTAAAAACTCAGCGATTCCCAATAATCGACCGCATCGCTGCAAAAAATTCACGGAGTTTCTTTCATTTATTTAGGAGCGCTTAAAAATTTTGCTTCTCGTTGAATTGCAAAAGTTTCATTTCGCTTCGATGAAAGGACATTAAAACTTTAAAATCCTCGATTGATTTCGAACGCAATGCGCGATCGCGTAAAAAAAAAGTTTTGCTTACGCAACAAACATCACCATCGATTGCGCAATACTCGCTCGCTAATTTTCGCGAGGCAAGAAAAAAAAGCAATTCATAAATTACACTCTAGTTTCGCATGCCAAGTTTCCCTTTGGTATTCAGCACAGTGTTAAGGAATTTATCGATATTTTTTTACAGTTTAAAGATGACGTCATGCTCGTTCAAATACCGTGACGTAAAAACGTATATTTTTAAAAGTGCAAAAGCAAATTGCCGCAATTTTTTCCTTTCTATATTGTAAATGCTAGTTTTATTCTCTTAAATTACGAAAGGAAAGGTACGCGATAGCTTGAAGAGAGCTACGTAACGAGTGCGTATCGCACAAATAAATCGTCAAAATATTTCGCTAAGGATCAAAGAACGCTTCGTTAAAAGACATTTTATTTTACTTTAACTGCACGTAACACGAGACGATTCTATTTTGATCTTTCGTTTGAGACTCGCTTAAATGAAGTTTTTTCATTCTCACTATCACGAGTGGATGAGTGCAAAAGTGGGTCTACAGCTACACGAACTGGTGCGATGAAAATGACGATTCTTTTTTAAATACTTTGTAACTTTTACGGTAGGGAGTTTAAATGTTTGAATCGATCCTCATTTCAGTGGACGCGTGACGCGCCCCCGGGGGGGCGCCATAGCACAAAGGAACTATCAACGTCGTTCGAAAAAATCTCCGCGTTGTTTAACGTTAATCTTACAAATTGAACGGATCGTATAAAAAGAGAGTACGAAGATCGATGTTACGACAAAAAGTACGATAAAAAAATTTTTATTTCAGCGGAACAAAATTTATTGTCTTTAGGTCTCATTTCATTATTTGTTTAATTTCGTTCGTAGTATTAGCAATTGTTTTTTCAAAGAAACGCGTTCAAAAACGAGTGAGTTAATTTTCTGTACGCGGTCTGAATCAAACGAAACACAACGAGTGGCTAGAAGAAAGGTGATGTGGTCAGCCATCGCCCACAGTTGCCAGTTTATTTTTTTTTATTCTTCCTTTTAATAATTAGTCTTGGTCCGCGCATTGACGCAGAATCGCATCATATGTTTTTTTTTCTCTTAAAACTTGTACTAATCCCACCATACTTATATCAGTTACCTATTCAATTATAAAACTTACTTCATACTTTTTATTGTACACTTGGACATTCACTTTAACATGCATAAAAAAGTAATTATCCTGGATACATGAAAATGTTCTTGTGGCGAGACAAGAGCTTTTATTCTCCTCCCTTTTTTGAATGTGTACGTACTCAAAACGGAAAATGACAGCACAGATACGTTACTTACTTACAGATTAAAATTAATTATAAGATAATAATTTAAAAGCGATCAATGCAATATACAATACTCCATATTGCGTTTAAACCTTCATTTAGTCATTTAGTTGCATCGTCTTCATAATTGATATGGAGAAACAATTTAAAAGATTTCTAAGATTTCAACATGTTATTTGTAAATCTCGCTATCAAACAATCGATATCATTGAATACTTCTACAACAATTAACGTAATTTTCGTTAATAGCTCAGTCTAAGCAACATTAATAACATTGTTGCATTCTACTTTTAATTTTGTACTGCTACACAAAGAAAAGGATGCAACCAAGTGTTACCTTTAAATATCTATATGGCATTTTATAATAAGATCTTTTCCTCTGCGGTGTATCGACTTCTTTTCCCCTCGTCTTCATACTTTTTTTTGTCAATCTCTTTTATAGCACCTAGCAGTCTCAATACTCTATCTAGATGCACCTGAGTCACCGTTTCTCCTTTTTCTTTTTAATTCACGCTTATTGTTTATTCAGATCTGTCGTTGTGGTGATAGAGAGCGACGAAAAAACATTTAATTGATGAAATGTAACGTTTCGCATCCTATCTTTCAGTCTGGTTACATGTTAAATAGTTAATAGTTTTTTTTAAAAAAACAAAAATACCCGTACTGAAAAAAATTTTGGCTATTCTTGTTGGCTTGAATCGTTCATAGCGTCCATCCAATTCTACAACCGAGTCGATCGCTTTTTTTTATCTTAATGATTTGTGAGAGACAAATGATGTTTGATGATTATAGTAACAGTATAAATCTATCTATAGCGTATAAAAAAAATGTAAAAAATTTAATCGAGGTCATATAAATTAAAACCATTGAAAAACGGCATGCCTACACTTTCTTACGTTTAAACGCTTACTTTTAGATTTTTGCAATAGCTGCACTTTGGAAAAGAGGCTCGTAAATACACAATAAAAAATACCTACTGGTGTTTACATTAAATTAAAATAAACATACGTGATATGTTCAAAATTTTTAGAACAGTAGTTCCTCTTTAAAAGCAATAATGTAAAATGTATCGACTTATTCAAGCGGTAAAAATTTCTTCGTTCGTGGAAGACAATTGCAGGAAAAAATAACATGTGCCAGTAAATACTGCTTTAAAACATTTTGAGTCAGCACACAAAAAATTTGCAATGATTACGTTTATGCAAATTTCTAGTGAAATTATATACTTACTATATATAATTCAAGCTAGTGACAACAATAGGTATTTTTTTAACATAATTTGTCTCACACGCACGAGTATCGAGTCGTCGACTTGTGCTTTAAAATCTAAGTGGTAAGTGTTGTAGAAATTTACCTAAGGCTGTCTTAAGTTTGCAATGTGTTTGTAATTTCTCGATGCACCGTGACTAAATCTTGTATATATCCTGCTAGTCGAGCGTTCAACGTATCTAAATTTTGCTTCTGTACTTTATTAGTACTCAGTGAAATTTCTAATTGTTCGTGAAGAACGTTCACCGTTTGTCGTAAATCAACATTTTCTTTCTGCAAAGCCTGAAATTTACGCAAATTAATTAATTATTGGTTTTTATGTACATTACAAATACTTTGTAATATTTTGTAAAACATACCGCATAGTCTTTATTTTTTGATGCCATTGTAAGTGCTTTAATCTCTTCGTTTCTCGTTCTCAGCTCATTCTCTAAAGCTTCTACTCTTAACCTTAAGGCTTCACAATTACCTTCCGCTATTTTTCCAGCTTCTAAATCAGCATATTTAGCCTTTACCCTAGCGTTTTCTTCTTTATAAAGCTGCAATTGCCTCTTCCACTCGTCAACATTAGCTGTGGACTCTTGAAGTGCACTTGTCAATCTAGCATTATTTGTTTTCAATGTTGTCAACTCAACCTGGAATCAATTTATTAGTTATAAAAATTGTTGATTATATCATTAATTTTTCTTGTGTATAGAAATTGTTGTTTGATGAAATATCGAGTTTAAACTTTTATATATAAGCTGTTAATTAATGTGAAACTCATTACATTTCATTAAACAACTATTTCTGAAAACTTTTTGATTAAACAAACAAAATAACGTAAAATAATTTTAGTTCGTTTGTTATGTAAGATGAAAAAAAATTCACAAAAATAAGCACTACACAAAAGAAAATGTTATTGAGACTAACCTCCCACTTTTTTGCATTAGCTGAACTCTGAGCCAAAGCCATTTTGAGCCTCTCATTTTCATACTTGAGTTGCATTTCGGCTGTTTGACCAGCACCACCACCAACATTATTAATTTGACCTTTTCCTTGATGTTGAGGACTGTCAGTGGTACTTTGCTGAGAAACACTTTGCGATCTTGAGTGAATTACAGTCTTGTAATCATCTTCTTTCATAGTGCCTGGTAAAGGACTGCCACTCACAGAGGAAATGCTATTTTGAGCTGAGATTACGTTAGCATTTAAATTTGGATTATTTAAGGCTGACGTGTTGGAATTTATCATAGATGAATTGGGAGGATCAATGAGATCTTGCTCTGATGAAGGCATGCAAGATCGAGATGTAACTGGACTAACATTAGCACTTGTAGCAGGAGTAACAGATGAACTATTTGAATGTATTTTTGATCCAGCAAGTCTAGTAGCTTCCTTCACTTCATTAAACTTTTCAATAAACTGTAAGCCATTAAATGATTATTATTACATTAATTTAAATACAAATACGATTTGTACTGACTGATAATATTAAAAAAATTAAATAATATTTACACATTTATGTTTACTAACCTTTAATAATTCATTCTCTGATGAGAAACCTAAACCATAAACTGTATTCGCCCTTACATCGGACCATTGTCCAAATTTTTGTGATGTTTTTGTAAAGGTCATGAGAGGAGTGATGGTACTGTTTATAACGGCCTGAAAAAAAAAAGAATAAATTTATTTAATAATTAAAAATGTTAGAATAAGTGATTTTGATAAAAAATATTTAAATACCTTGCTGCCTTCTACAGAAATTATTCTGTACAAGCTCCTTGTAGAATCGTAAAAGAATGATACAGAAACTGCTGCCGTGGATGCAGAAACCCATGATTTTTTTGTTTTTGGATCAATGTGAAAAACGTGTGCCTTACACGTGAAAATCGGCTGCTCCCTGTATTAAAAATATCAAACGTTGAATAAAAATTTACACTGCAAGCTTAGAAAAATAAAAAGACACTCATAAATTGGAGTTATATTTATAAACACCAGTCTGTGTACAGAAAAATGCAAAGATGTTTCTAGAAAGAAACTAAAAATACAATACCTACGCAGATTGCATTTGAAAAAGTGCTATAAATACAAAAGAATTGAAAACAAATTTACGGTTTACAACTTTTGCTGTGTTTTTAAGAAAACAAGATTTCACTTGTTCATGTAAATTATTGCAACACCCCAAAAAAAATTGAAGACCGCCAAGAATAGCGTTTCGAACAATCCCATTAAACAAAAAACCAAAGAAAAACAATGTAAAAATAACCCGTTAGCGTAAGGAAATCCCCTGCAAAAGAGTCGAGCAACGCTCGCATCGAACGCTCAGAGCCAGTCCCCTAAAAAGCCATAAATCGCAAATCGCCTTAATCAGTCGCGATTAATCGGAGCAGGAGCAGACGCCCGCAGTGCGTCAGGTCCGGTATACACTCGCTCGCGATTACCCCCGTGAGGCGCGATCCACATACTCCCGTCCGTGCGCGGAGGTGCAGCTTACGCCGAGCGAGCTTGAAGCCCCGCACACGGCCTTGCACTCGGAACCTCTCCGCAGTCTGCATCGAGAGTCGCCCCCCGAAAAAAGCGGGGCAAGGGCTACGCGAGGGGAAAAAAAAAATAGAGCAACGCGTCTTCGACACTCACCCCATGGCGACTTCCTTGCCGGATGTCATAAGAGCTGCCTTGGCGCTGGAGCACTTAGAGATTCATGAAACGGGGAAGGCGAGTCGGAGCGCAGCGGCGGCCGGGCGCTTCCTCCCGTGTGCGCGGCGGTGTGCGCCGCCCTCCTGCGGACGCGGCTCGGCGCTGACTTCGCGCGCCGGCGGGGAATCGGCCAGGACGACCGGGGCACTGCTGGAGCAACGGGTATACCCTCGGCGCGCACCAACACCACCTCCTGTCGCCGCGCCTCCGAATTAGTCCTCGTCCTCGTCCGCCACCGCCGTCCACCAGTTGACAGCCGCCATTCGCGCTCTCACGCACTCGCGAGACTGTGTGCGCACCGCTCGGCGCCCCGCGCGTTGTACACACGCTCGCCTAGGGCCGTGCGCGGCGGCCACCGGTGCCCCCCGCCACGGACGGTTTTCGTTATCTTTTTTTTGCGCTCCTCGATTTTCCCATTTTCTCACGTGGAAGATGAAGGCAGATGCTTTTTATAAAGTTGACGAGGAGACAGGGATGTTGGCACGGTTTTTCAGCGATTTTGAGATTTGCCCGGATTTGGATATTGGGGCGGAAAGAGTAGACAAAAAAAATACGTACACCTGCGGTTTCTTCCGATTCCTATTAAAGCTCAGTCTTTTAAATTACGATTGCCATTAAAATTTTTGGTTTTCATAATGCATTTAATTGATAAAAATTCAAGATTCAAGCAAACTTGAAGGATGACCCCTGAAAACGGTAACCGGTAATCCGAGGGTTATCGGTCATCTCGTACAGGCCTGGGCGCACGCCTATATAGATATAGTAGCGCATTTTGACTTGGGCGGTATGAATGTGTGGGTGGGGGATGTGCATATATGCATAAACGGTGTACAAAGTGAAGGTGGCCACGAGTTACGGATAAGTACATAAGCCGTGAAGTGCGCGCGTCTCCGATCGATTTTATTACTATTTTCGCCAACACCTACTGTGTACAAAAATATTAAAATCCACAAAAATAGATTTTTATTCCTTATTACGGATTAACAATAAAATAAATTAATTGTTAGTTGCATGCACAGCTTTTAATTTTTTTACAGCATAGCTGTTGGTAGTTAAATACATAATTTCACAAGTAATTTAAATAAAGATTTTTTAAATTTTAACAAATGTCTTTATTTGAGAATTTGCACTGATTAATAATTTCGATTTATACAAGGAAGTCGAGTTAACTTCTTTACAGATTAGACATTCAATATCTTTAATGTCTGAATAGTTGTTAACTACCATGATTATAATATTAAATCACATTTAATGGGCTGGCTTCTCTTCTTCACCATTAGGCTGACAATCTGGGGTATGTGGGAAAATAGTAGGACGATTGATGGGATCCATAGCGAGATCAGGATGGGCATCTTTGAAATCTTCCATAGTCATATCGCCGTACCGGATAAGACCCTGTAACTTTTTGATTTCTGCTTCATTTTGTGCAATTCTCTTGTTTGAATCATCAATGAAGCTTTGAACTCGGCTCATCTGAAAAGAATCATTTAAATTGTTACTGTGGAAAAAGCTATTTTTATATCAAATGTTTACCTACAGTTTTTAATACCTTCATTGAATTTCTATAATCAATCTTGTTAACAAATTTATATTCTGAATTTAATTCAAATACCATTAAATACTTACAACTTCCTTCTCTTGAGCGTCAATTGCAGCTGTGTATTTATCTTGAGGGTACGGTATCTTCAGAGCCTCATACTCTTTCTGGAATTTGTCGACTAATCCACCGACTGCAACGTTTTTCTTGTAGAAATCCCAGTTAAGCTTTGGTGGTGTCTCGGGATTCTCCTGGACCCTACGAAGCAAATATCACATAAACAACTTGTTCCTTCAATATTTCAATACTAACATAACGATAGCAGTTAGACCTACTGTACATTAAAACCAATGAAAGCAAAACCGATCTCAAACGAAATATAATTGAAATTGAGGAACAATTTGAAGGTTACCCCCACATTACATAACGTTTATATTTCCCAAATTCGACGTACCTTTTGAGGTATTGATCAGTTTTAGCCTTGAAGGCGGCGAAGGCATTCCTCTCGGATTCGGGGAGGCGCTCGGCGAGAGCTGCCCAGTTGATGTTCTTGATGGCTCGGCGAGTGGCCATGGTGATCTCGACGGCTATCCGCGATCAGGACTAGAACACCAGCAAGTAGTTCGGAGCACACGCGAATCCGGGTCGTTCCAACGACGAGCAGCGCGGTTACCGCGAGTCGCGCGACCGACCGCGCCGCGATCAGATGATCAGTCAGGAGGTTCGCGCGGTGCCCTGCAGATGACAGCACCTGCCGGTGCACTTGGTGCGAAATTTTTTAGCGCCATAATATGAATTGTATATAAGTTTAAGGTGTAGATCCTCGATATTTGTAAAAACTGCGCGAAAATATTAATTTATCAAATACTTTAAAAATTAAAGTATTTTTTTATCTAGATTGTCATATTATTTTCCAGGAAAAATATTTATTTAAATTGTTACTCTACGCATGCAGGTGAATAGAATATGTACTTTAGTATAAAAATTAAAAACAGTAATGAATTTTACTACTATTAAAAATGTACCACGAAAAAAAAATTATGTGTAGTTATAAGTTACTTTAATTTCTTGTAATCTCAAAAAAATGTATGCATGCATATAATGTATTAAAATCTCAATTTTTAGAAAAAATATTAGTAGTTATAAATAATATCTTTTTCGAATGTGTCGACGTAATGGAACTAAATAATTTCAACTTGGTTAACATTTCAAAATCGAAATTAAAAATTACCATTTACTTATAATCTGTACTCGCAATAATAAAAAAATGAATAATTGGTGGTATAAAATAGGTGTCAATAGAGTTTGAAATAAATTATAACTTTCATTTATTACATTGCATCAAATATATATAGATTTATGAATATCATGGACATTTTTTATAATAGATATATGTTCAAAACGAATGACTTGCCTAGATATTGTTACAATCATTTCTTTGTGCCTTGAAAAATCATACATTTTCGTTGCAAAAAAAAAACGTAGCAAACTCGCTTCTTAGTAACGAAAAATATCACTCCGGGAAAGCCGCTTTCCATAAGAACCCTACGTTAAAACGTTGAATAACTCGTGAAATCTTCCTTTTTGCGGATTCTACACACGTATTGAGCAGAATATTGAAAAGATCTCAATTTTTAAATTTAAAAAAAAAATCCGTATAAGAAATGTCAGTTTTATAAATCCGAGAAAGTCCTTATGTTAGACGTAACATTTTGACCTTCTTCATATTATGGCCGAAGGTGTAAACTTTATCCATCGCAGTTTCATTCAAATCGGCGAACATAAACTCTTCTTGTCAGTATATTAAAACCTATAAACGGAGAGAATTTTGGGATCTAGTAATCTGTGAAAAATTACCACACAGCATTCAGAAAAGTATTTAGAAAAATCATAATTTTTGCAATGTTTATGCGGTAATTTTTCAAGATTTAAGATATTTTTATCTAACACATCACTTCGAACTCAAGATTACCGATCACAAAGTAATTTTTTCATAAAAGAGAGAAAATTTTCTCCGTGTATGATGTTTATCTTCTAGTTATCCTATTTTATATTGCAGTAATGTTACTTTACTTTTTTATTCATTATTTTACATTAAATTCTTCACGAAAATTTAATAAAAATAACATGTTATTAGCTCAATCATTGGAAATAAATAAAATGAAATTATTTATCGATTTTATTCTTTAATATTTAATTGGCTTGTTTTCATACGAATTGTCCAATTACGTCTACTTTAAAAAAAAATTTACAATAAAAAAAAAACGCTGAACAAACATCCTTCCTGTCGATTGCAGCTTGAGAATTTTACTTCACCTTGTACATTCGAATTCAAATAAAATTACAAAGGTGTGCGCTCACCTCTTCAACGGAACTTCTTCTCTAATTGGCTCGAGACGAACCAAGAAACGCATAAATGAATGCGAGAAGTCGAGAGTGAAATTCCATTCAATCAAATTGACAAAGGTACTTTATACATATATATTTTTTTAAAAAAAGAGAGAAAAATAAAGAAAGCGAAGGCTCGGGAGAAGAAGCGCGTGAGATTCTCTAACGAAGGCGGCCCGGCGGAGTGAAAAATTCCTCGAAAGCGAGGAAAATGCGGGGGAAGAAAAGCGCGGAGGCCGTCGGCTAAATGCGAGAGGTCGCCGGGCGAAAAATTCTACCGACGTAAACACGGGGCCCGGGTAAACGGGGGCTCGTAAATCAGGCGCGAAGAAGTGACCAATAAAAATTCGACGCCGACGAAGCCACCCCCGGCGACACTACAGCGCTTTCGCGATCGTCAGCAGGGATACGGACTCGAGGACCGCTCGGCCGTTTCTTTTTTTCCTTTTTTTTTTTCAATGAATTCCGTCGCGCGTCCTTGAGGGCACTAGGAAATTTACGATGGCGGATGCTACACCGCTCGAGGTTTTCAATGAATTTCGTATTGAAGCGGGGGGCTGCAGAATTATTGCTCGGGAGATTGATTTGTGAGAATTCATAATTCTTATGAGGGTGTAATATACTTGACGAGGTCGTCAAGGTTAGCGAAGTGAAGGGGTTTCTTTTTGTTATTAAAAATTTGTAATTGTTGATAATTGTACTGATAATCTTTGGATGATTATTTAGAGTTCGTTTGTTTACAAATAAATAAATATGAAGATTAAAGTTTAATTACCTTTCTTTATTCCTTGAGTAAAGTATACACACGCATTCAATTGTACAGTGTGTACGTTGATTTATCCACCTACTGCAATCCTGTATTTTTGCATTGAGCTGCTGGTACCGAAGTGCGCATCTTAGATTAATTTTTATGTAACAAGCAGCAGCCCCTAAAAGATTTTTTTTTGAATCGTTATTTTAAGTCTTGTAGGAAGTTATATATTATTCGACATAACATATATATCGAGGATTGGGACGAAGATGCTTGCATTTCATTTTGGGCCAAGACTGTTGCTATTTTTTTATAAAAATAAAATACCTTAATTTAGAGTTCGAGTAAAATTTAAAAATTTGAGATACCAGCCTTATCCATTGAAGGGGAGGTATTGACTACCACTGAGTTTACACGAAAAATATTGGACTTTTTCAGAGAATTCCCTATCTACAACTACTCTAAACAACCTACATCCCGAAATTATTTGTTTAATATAAATTAAAAGAATTAGTTCCTCTAAATAGTACACACAATTCTTGACACGCTCTTGATTTTACATTAACAATTACACATTCTATCTAAAACGACATGTCTATTAAATCGAAATTCAATATTCCTTAGTTCAAAATAATTTTTTAGTACACTTCAGTCCAGTATAATTTTCCAAACCCATAGATTTTTACGACTCGCCAAAATGCACTTCGTAAATCAACGGAAATATCTGTAAATCCCCTCGGCCGAACAAAGATACTTTTCAGGTAAGCAGACTCGAAAGCCCATAGCGGCGGTGCAATCGTTTCCGTGCATCTCTAGCCGTCCCGCGTGCAAAATCCCGCAGACGACAGTTCATTTCTCATCCGTCTTCCCTCCCCCACGGCACCTACCGCGTAAATAAGTGTGCGTATGTATGCACGGAGGCCCGACGGCTTCCTCGGTAGGCGCACGCACACCCAGGCACACGTACGCGCCCGTTGATTTGGTCTGTCGACCGTCGTTACGGATCGAACAATGCGCCTCTCCCTCCCCCTCCGGGGGCCTAAGCGTCGACGGGAGATAGGGCTGCCGTAAATGCAAACGCAACGCTGCCGACGAGGAAAAACTTTGGCCGTTCGGGGCAAGAAAACGAAAGTGTGTACGAGAGTGAGTGAGAGAGAGAGAGAGGGGGAGGGAGGGAGAGAGGCGCACGCCAGGTGTAGGAGGCCCTCGAAAATGCAAAGTGGCCTTAGGTCCTCGGTAAATCCCAGTATTTTTCCATCCAGGGAAACAGAGAGACTGCGAGAGCGAGAGAGAGAGAGAGAGAGAGAGAGAGAGAGAGATCGAGGGAAAACGAGAGCGAGAAAGAGAGAACGAGAGGTGCAGAGAGAGAGAGAGAGAGAGAGAGAGAGAGAGACTCATAAACGTTGGGGCAGGCTCGTTGAAGATTTTCACGGAACGACCGCCGATGCGGCCCATCGGTCGCAAAGCCTCTGCGAGCTCAACGATTTTACGGGGGAGAGGTCGGGCGCATTGTTTGTCTGCGTCCTTCCTTAAGTTAAACCCGGCGCGCGTGTGTCCGGGCATAATGTCTATTTCGCTCGGACGGCGCTGCATCGTGCGTTTCGGGGGATGCGTGTAGCTGCGCTGGCCTAATCTCGCGCGGTGCATTAATTGTCTTCCCCGCGCGTTTTTTTGGATCTTTGTACTATGGCGGGCGAGTTGATAATGCCCCCAGTGTGTTATGCGCGCGGGGGTGGCTATCGAGTTGCGCCGATGCACGTAGAACGAGAAGCTTGCTCTCTAAATCTCATTCAGTGAAATTTATTGAAATTCACTGAAAATTAGTGAAATTTACTGGATTTCACTGAAAATTAGTGAAATGTACTGAAATTCACTGAAAATTAGTGAAATTTCACTGATTTTTCACTGGTTTGCCCTGATCTGAATTGAAAATTAGTGAAATTTCACTGAATGAGATTTACAGAATGCACAGCATCTGGTCGCGAGAGCTTCGTGGAAATTCCAACGGGGGTTGACCGTTAGAAGTGCATTTTTAATTGCGACCAGCTGCGGCTGAACGCTTTATTTGGAACAAACTGTTTCCGCAGAGGTTTTTTAACAAAACAGTTTGTTAATTGGATTCTTTTTCGAATTTTTTTACGAAATATTTTGTTGATTTTTAAATTATTTTTTTCTGCGAGCGAACATTTTTATCGGAGCTCTGTACTACAGGCGGAAGTATAAGCTTTTTTTTTTTAAACGAACTATATTTTTGATTTTTCGATACATTGCATTGAACAAAAATTAAATATATTTTAGATGTAATTGCTGACATAAATTTATTGACATGCAAAAAATCAATTCAGCGTGTCTTGTCTGATCTACTTGAAAAGTTACAGGGCAGAGAAAAAATTGTGTCGATTAGTTTATTTTTTAAACTTTACTTCAACATTTTTGTATAAATAACAATTTTATTGTCTATATATTCGCATTTGCACGAGAGCATTTTAAAATACAAATGATCTTTGACTGGTTACTTCTTATTTCCGTTTTTTTGAGATACACTGCATACTCTAGAAAGCTGAAACTCGTGGTTAGAGCCACGACTTACCGACAAGATTTTTAAATTGTTTCAAAACTAACAGAAATTTTTGAAAAGAATGTGTAACATTTACACAAGATCTCCTTAAAAACCCAAAGATTATCTCCTTTTTGTGCATTTTATATGTCCTTTATTAAACGTACACAAAATTATACAGTCTACAATATACTTTTTAGAAGTTTAAATTTTTATGTTTTAATAATTGATGCAAGAAAGAAACTTTACTTATACATTACAAATTAAAATATACTTTGATCCAGTGTTTCAAACATTTCTCTTGTGTTTATATCTATGCTGTCTTAGTATTATTTGTTTTTCAAAGCAGATTTTTCCTTTTGCTCCATCTTTTCCAGATCTTCAATTTTGTCCCATTTTTCTCTAGTCAGTTCTAAGCAAAAAAACATTGTTACCCCATCTTAAAAAGGAAAAAAATAAAAGGACAGATCCTGAAAAGACCACGCACTGCGCCGTGCGAACTTCGCATTCCTCTTTCGGCGTGAACACGCTGAAACGATCAGCAGCTAACCACCAGTGTAATTTACAGCCGAACGCGGGTTCCGCAGGAACAAAAAGCCGCGCCGTCAATCTCGGCTCCACTCTTCCCGACATAATTTCCCATCTGCCCTCGGCCATCGGGCCTATTGACGCGTTTTGCCGAGGCGAGGCAGTCCGCCCGTAACCTGCCGTTTCCGCCGTTGCACTTTGTGCCTAACCGTCGCGCACGTGACGCGCGCCGCGCCTCTTCTCGCTCCCTTTATCTCCCGCCGGTTGCACTCCCACAGCTCGGCTCCTTGCTCATTCGTCTCCTTGAAAATTTTCTTGGATCCCCGCGGCAACAAAGGGGACGGGCTCCGCTTTTTCCGACGTGAAAAGCTTTTTGTTTCAGGCTTAGCTCGCGCCGATTTCTTTTTCCCCGGCGTAAAAATATGCGCGCTTAAGAGAGATCCTGAGCGCACGAAATTTCTTGTCGAATTTGTTTATTGGTCACTGGTTAAAGTTCAACATTTCCATAAGTCCCTGTTTAGTCTCTATCTAGGTATTTGGAATTTAAAGGGGAGAATTCAAAAATAATAAGCAAAATAAATAACGTGTATCTTTATTTTAAGATTATGAAGATTCATACAAATTATTTTGGACGATACAGTCCCAGTTTGTTAATGTATTTTTAAAAAATATTTTTTTTTTCATTTTTATACTGAAACGTCGAAGATAAAATGTAACATTTCAGCAACAACATTTGGAACATACTCTTATAGTAAACACCTTTTAAACTTTGGTTTCGTTCACACTGCTTCACGCGTTAAGTATTTAGAATTTCGGGTGTAAAATCCTTCATCAATCAGAGAGATACTTTTGCTTCAGCATTAATCTATTAAATTAATAATTAATTTTAAAAAATTAAAAAAAATACGCAATTTCTTTTATTCAACGATTTGCTGATCGTTTCTTATTAATCGATCGGTTTACGAAAAAAGGAGTTCTTCGTTCGGCCATTAAAAATGAAGAAAAAGATCGAGTCACTGTAAGCTCAGCTTTGGAAAAAAATATACGGTTCGTAGAAAGCCCGATTGCGACAGACTGCGAGTTGCCGCCTCGGAGATAAGCAGAGGAGGTGCGCACACGGAAGGTAAAGGTTTTGCGCGCAGTAGGGAGAAATTGGTCGAGCATTCGGTAAATACGTCTCGACTAGTCGATGTGGGTGTCGAATGGCGTTCGGAGCCTTCTGTCCTCCTTATCTGATCCGAGCTACAGCATTTGGAGCGGGATTTCCTCGGAGCTCTCCGCGCGCGCCCCATTCGTCCCCGATGTATCGAAGAGCTCGCTCTCTCTGTCTTTCTTTCTCTCCCTTTCTATCGTTCCGTCTTTTTCGCTCACTTTCTCTTTATTTTTCTCTTTCCCCCCGCCGCGTGAGAATCTCATTTAAGATACTAAACAGCTACCTCGCCCCGGCTTTATATGCGGGAAGCGAAGCATAATTTTGTAGTTTAAGGGTCCGCGACCGATCGCCAGGAATACTTTTGTTAAAAAATATTTACGTTTTCTGCAGTTATCATACTGAGAGAAAAGCTTATTGTTACTAAATAAATTTTACTTGATTTAAATAAATTTCACTTATTTCAAGTAAATATCCAAGTAAATGTTACTTGATTTAAGTAAGATTTGTTTAGTAAAAATAAGCTTTTCTCTCAGTGCACTTGTAATAAGGAAAATAGTTGTAAATAGTAAATGTGTCTGGGCTTAAAATGTTTGTTTTGGATGGCATTTTTGTCTGAAGCTTTTAGCTGGCTCATTTTTTCAGTTTCAGCTGCAAATCACATTAAAGTTAAAAAATTTTCACGTATTTATTAAAATTTACTAAGCCATTGATTTAAAAAAATATTTTTGTTCTTAGCTTCAGACTAACATGGCATCTAAAACAATCGTTTTAAGCCCAGGTCCATGAAAAAATATTGAAAATTGTGGTCTGAGAGTTACGTGAGAGCAAATAATAAATTTTAGTTACAGATCCCATGAAATATTTTTTAAAAATAATACCTAATTAATTATTACGATATTTTTCATATAAATTTATTTATTTATTTATTTATTTAAGGCAATATTATAAGGGCAATTCTGCCCTTTTGGCACAAAGGAAAACACAAGACAGCAGGAGAAGCTCGGCATATTATTTAACGTGATACCAACCCACAGTAGAGCAATAAAGAAAAGAAACCATTTATTTTGTAAATTTTACAATGAAATATTTTTAATACTTGAAAATTAAACTGTATACCAAAGGGACCTTATTATCTTAGAGTATTATTTTATTAAAAACCTATAATTAATTATATACTTTATTATAAAATAAGTGTTAAGTAATTAAGTCACATTTTTAACTGTAATGACTTGCCCACGTAAGAAGATACAACGATAAGATGTAAGTTAACGTACTGGTCGTATTATGATATAAGTTATACAAGCTCCCTGTTCCGTATATATGTAGATATGTGCGCCATCAATTGTATCTTCTTACGTGTAAACCTCGTAAGAGGGAAATAATACACTACATGGATTGCTCTTACAACAGCCGAGTCTATTATATCCTCAAAGCTTGCACTACAATGAATTAAGACAGTCGATATATCGATTTCTAACATAATCAAAACATCACCGACATAATTACGATGAGGAAGGGAATACTACAGTACACGCGCGCGTCTACAGCGGAGTGGCGAAACAATGACGAGCGACAAATACTCCATCCAGCCTTTTCAATTATGGAACTTACTTGCGGCTAAGAGAAGAGTCCATGATAAAAATTAATTCGCGGCGCGCCCGCGCAGAAATTCACTCGCAAATCTCGCCAACAGACTCATCTCGCTTTTTCCACGGCGCAGTTCGCCCCTTTCGCTCCTCCGCTCCTTTCCC
The DNA here is from genome assembly GCA_900480045.1 of Eurytoma adleriae. Classification (NCBI taxonomy): domain Eukaryota; kingdom Metazoa; phylum Arthropoda; class Insecta; order Hymenoptera; family Eurytomidae; genus Eurytoma; species Eurytoma adleriae. The sequence goes on along the minus strand of UXGC01000828.1, from coordinate 20,075 downwards.
CATTTGAATCTTTTTCCCCGCCGCTCGGACGCTCGCTCGGGCTCGTTTCTTTGTCGATTTTTCCCTCTCGCGAAAGCCCCTTTCCTTGGCGTTTCTCCACTTTCGTTCCTCGTTCTTTTTTTTTTCATCTCCTCTCTGCTGCTCCTTTTGTCTCTATACCGCAGCTTTCAAATGTACGCTACGATTTTTAAGGAGTTTTAAGGAAATTAACCGATATTTTGCACTATGCTTTTTTAGAGAGACTGGATCTTTAAAAAAGTATAATATAGGTTCTGCAATATTGATCGTAATTAAAATTTTAATTCAACAGAAAAAGTTTACTTAAAAATATTATTAAAATTTTCAAAGTGCGGGAAACTTTCATTTTTTATATATTCTCAAAAATTCCAAACTGCCAGTGGAGTCATATAAAAACTCCTGAATTTATGAATGAAAATAATGTATCTTAAATTTTGCACCAAATTTAGTACGAATTTATGAAGTAATTTTGGAGCAGTAACAATAATAATTCATTTATTATATCAGAAAATTAATTTGTAGAGGATCGCGTTATCTGGTTTTTGTTTGTAAAAGTTGGATATTGCAATTTTAACGAAAAATCTTACAATTTAATTAATGTCATGATTCCAGTTTTTTTTACACGTTTTATTATCGTTAACCATTCTTAGTGCAATATCGCTGAAAAGCATCCAGTCGAACTAATTGTTTCTCCAATAAAATCTTCTTCTTTATACGTATACTTTATTATGACTGTATAAAATTAATAGCAAAGGAAAGCAAATTATTTTTCTAGTCTTTTTGATTCTAACAAAAAAAAACTGAAAAAAAAAATTTATCGATACAAAGATTTGTCTACAAACAAAAATTAAAATCCACCCCATCAACTTTTTAATCTCTAGCATACAAACGAGGAACATCAGTTAGTCGAATGAAGCATCATCAGTCTAGTAGTGTTAATTAGACACACCGTGGACAAACAGTACCCACGCCCTCGCTAAAATTCGGCGGTAAGTACCTCGCAGCGACCGCGGGATTTCCGAGAGGCCTCCGCCGCCCCTCCCGGGGGGGAGGGAGGAATTCGGGGGGAGGGCGAGTCGCCGTCTCCTCCGGCGCTCCCCGCAGGAGCGAGAGGGGCGCGCGCCTATACCGACGCCCGCGTAGGCGATGCCCGCGTTAGCGGAGGCGTCGCGCCACTCGCTCGGAGGGGCGACGTACTACGTAGTTTCGCTCTTGGCTTGACCTTGAAACGGCTCACCCCCCGTCGCCCACGCGCGGCCGCTCGCTCTCGGGAGGGGCGCCTTTTCGTTCATCGACGCGCGCGCGTGCCCTCGCCCTCCCCCCCTGCGCTAACGACCCCCGGGCCGAGCGAGCCGCGCAAGCGCGCCACCGGGAGAGATCCCTCGCAGCGGTGACGACTCTGCCAGGCGGACGCTGCCGCGGAAGAGGTTCCGAATCTAAATGTTGATGTTTGGCGAGAAGCTCAGAGCTACGCAGCCGTTTCTGTTGCGAGCGCTAAATACGTAGAAGGGATTTTTAGGGGTGCAGTTTGTGGGCGCGCAGTTAGTCAGCGCCCTCATAGGTGCTTAGATGAAACACATTACATTTGATTCTGATGAAACGTTTCTAACGAAATGCAACGTTGCATGGAAATATGCAAGGTTTTTGTAGCCGGAATGTGGAGTTATACTCACAAAAACGTTTCAACCATATTTCAAATTTACAATTTTGCATGGGATTTTTCAATATTTTTTAAAACGTTTAGTCTGATTTCATTACAATCGAGTACACGTTGGATTTTTATTGAACGTTTCAATTTTTTGGAAACGTCCCGTTAGAATCTAGGGTTACCTATAGTTTACGTTGGATTTTGAATGAACGTTTTTAAAACATTGCAACGTTGCATGAAACGTAGCTCTTGCATGAAAAATGTGTAGGTTCGAAACATAGCGCTAGTTTCGTAGCTAACTTGAAGCAACACATCATAAACTTAAAGATGCGAATCTACACTTTTCCACGCGGCATTGCATTTTTTTAACGTTTGATAACTGATAAGGTATAATGTATAAGTAACCAGGTGAACATTTAAATTAAAACATATTTGAATTATTATTGATCATTATTTATTTAAGACACAATATTACAATACAAAAGAAGATACAAAAGATATGTCATTTATAAGTTATTTGTGAAAGAGCCCAGTACATTGAATGTAATATATAGGCACCAGTTGAGCTTCCTGACGGGAAGCAATTATTTATAAGTAATTGACGAAATTACATTATCGAGACTTTGAAAGGAGTGGCAGTGAGGACGCACGTGGAGTATTATCCACTTTCACAAACACGGATCTTGTGACTAACGCAGTTATTGCAACCAATGCATTAATCGGCTTGACCATCACAGTACAGCTTCAAATTTGCTTTCTGAATACAATTAAAAAAACACTAAAAATTAATGCACTTGTAAAAATATTGAATTCATTTCAAATCAATTGACGTATTCAGGTACTCCTTTGTTTTGTAAATAAAGAATTTCTATGTCATTAGTTGGTGGATCTTCAGGTACAACAAAACGAGTATGTGATTTCAAAGTAACTTTGTTTATTTTAGAAGATCCCCATTTTTGCGAAAAAAAATCTAAATCGCTACTGTCAAATATTAAACGGTCTACGTCGTCATAATCAGTTTCATGATCGACCTTAAGTCGAGCTTTATAAGTCGATCTTTGTTTTGTTACTTCTACACCACTGTTCGGATCTTCTAAAGCTCTTGTGAAATTCGAGATCTTTTCAAGGATAACTCTTGTCGAGCACCTGTTAACAGAAAAAGTGAATAAAATTAAACAATGTACATGTAAAAATAATTACTTTTGTGGATAATATAACGTATGAGTGATTAAATTCCCTTTTATTTAGGTCATCGCCTTGTACGGTCGAAAGATCTGTAAACTACATCGCGTAAATTGTGTAAAATTGGATAAATTTCGCTCAAATAAGTCAGAGTGAGATGTTTCCATCTTATTGTACTAAGAGGAAAACTTTTGTAAATTTCATTTATTCAAATTTAAAGGGGTTAACACTTCCAAAAAATAGAAACGAAAATATCGCCTATAAAGACAATAATAATCTAAAGCAAAAAATAAATATTTCTCTGTAAAAAAATCAAAATTTTGGTTGAAACACTTACCGGTCAATCGTGCCGTCATAAGACTCAATTACATTGGTATATCTATATTTTCGGATAATTGAAGGCACTATTTTTCTTCGACAGTACGCCGTGTTCTCCTCCAAAGCGAAAAAGGCCATGTAATCGCGTTTGGTGCCAGGCATGTCATCGTGGATACGATACTGACCATAGAATGCTATATAGCAGCAATAAAACTTGGGTTCATGCTTCAAGCTGTAAAAGGTAGTAAAAAAGTTAATAAATGCATGTTTGGCTGTTTATTTGTTTTATTTTTTTTTTTGTTTAAAATCTTTTGAGTAACTTGTTACATACTTACTACTTTCTTATGCCGAAAAGGCCTTCTTTCGATCTCGTTTTATCAACTGTATTAAGATATTTTATACACGTAAACCCTACATGGATCCATACAACAACTGCTACGCAAAGAATAACGTGGAATAACTTGATCATTTTTGCAGTTTTAGTTGCAAGGAGTGGCTAAATGGCGATAAAAATATCCGGCCTCTCTACACCTCGGTTTCTGGCTTTAAAAACGACGCCGAAAGCGACTTCGGAAGAAGCCCAATGCAGCGTGGAACGCGGATGTTGCTCGCCCAAAGTTCGGGCACGAACTAGCTGCAGCTGGCTTGGGGTCCTTTCCCTCCTCGAAATACGTTAATGCGAGATTTAGTGGCTCGTCGGAAAAATGTTTCCAAAATTTTTCTATAGGGGAGGGAACGCGAAGAGGTATACGGCCATTTCCAGAACCTTTCCATTAGAAGGTCGTAATTTAGTAAGTTACCATAATATTTGTCTCGGTCCATTTTTTTATTAATTTTGTACCGAGCTCAGTACCCAATGATGGATACTCGATGGCTATTCGTAAATAATTAATCACGATAACATTTTACGATTGAGTAACGACTATATTTAATTACGTTACAGCTCATCAATTTATAATGTAAAACTACTTAAATTTAAATCAGCAGCAATTACCTAATTGAAAATAAACAACCACTCAGCCACTAAATTGTCTACTAATTCAAATTTAAAGGGAATAGCAGCATCAATAAATATTATCCAGACACTCAACCCCCAATAAGTTCATTACGCAATATACCCGCCGCAGCAATCGCAGTCAGTACGCTTACAGCATCAGAAATTCCACCCCCTCCTCCCTAAAATCTCGCGTCTCCACTTCGCGTACACTGTCCTTGGGCGCGGAGTGCATTGTTCCCAGATACCATCCCCTTAATTGACACGCGTCGATCGACGCAGCATCGCGAGAGACTCGCGCGAAACGGCCGGCTTTCATTGCCAGGGTCGCGAGCCGCGAGGGGACATTTAATGAAGACTTCGGCGGGCGGGGGCTGTCGGGTCAACGCGTGGGCGTCGCCCCCTGCGCCTTTTCCGGGAAATTTCGTTGTTTACCCGCTCCTCCGCTCGTGATTCAGCCACCCCGGCGATACGCGGCGCTCAATTAAAGCGAATTACTTTTTTTATTTGCGGAAGCCCGGGAATTCGCGGGAAATGCAAACTTTCGCGGGGTTTATTTCGAACGCGCTGCTTTGAGGGGGTTTATTTATTCAACTTTGCGTTTCACGAGGGAAAATTCAAATTTTCGCAGACTATAAGTCGTGATACACTATTATTTACATGATGAATTCAACATAATGCAGTCATAAAAAAGCAATATTATGTATTACATGGTAAGATTGGAATACAAATTAGTTAATAATTTTGCGCAATAATATTGTGATCTAGACACTTGCAGATTAACTACAATGATAACATTTACTGTGAAACTTTATCATGGCGTTTTACTCCAATTAATTTTGGTAAAATAAATAAATAAAATATATCACAGTACTAAACACCTAGAAATACCATTCATTAACATGTTTATATTTTGAGATTTTAATAAAAAAAACTAGATTGTAGCATGATATTATGAGTTATAGGTTTCTGAATTAAGGTATAGCGGCAATGGCATAATTTTACTTATTTAATTATTTATACATTTTCAACAACTGAACGAGAATAAATATAATGTGTAAAGAACAAAATCATATTGTTATCTTCACACCATACGTTACCCAGAGTAAGTAATGAATAAACTATAATTTTATAATACAATATTAATATTACCTATACTACCATAATATGTACATCTTCAACCTTATTCTTAAAGGTACAAATGGTATTATTCACAAGCTTCAATATCGTAAACTACATTATTCGAAATTCTTCACAATTTAAATTCTGCACTGAAATATATTGTGGATCTTAAGCCGCAAATTCATTAAAGTCGTAAATGCCTCATTTCATAATTAAGTTTTAATGTGAACACATTTAAATTATCCGGATGCTTGACGACTAATATGAGAGACTTAATATTAAACAGATTATCCATAAGGCTATGGATAATAATGGAATATATAATCATTTTTATGATAAAATCTTTAGAAAAATAATTAAGTCACTCTTCATAAATAATCTTACTCTTAGAAATTGAATAAATAATGAAATAGATGTTACTTAATTCTGCATACTTCTACTATTGAAATTTTCAAACAAAACTGTCCTCCCCAACAAAGCTTCCCACGAAAATTAACTTTCGAACCACACTGCAGTGAGAAAACCCCCTGAAAACAGAAAAAAAAAATCATCGCTCAGCGAATTCACCATGTGCAACTCGCCCTTGACCATCGGAAGCTTCCACATGGTCCCTCGAACAGAAGGCAAAAAAAAAAATGGGAGGGAAAGCAGGCGCAACAATGGCCGAGGAAACTGCGGATACGCAGCAGCCCGCAGCTGTGTGAATGGTCGGTCGGGTATATAGCCGCGGCGTCACGAGACTCGAAAGTCGAGGCCACCGGGCGGCGCGGGTATATAGGAAGCTCGTCAAGGCCCGCTCCGGGAAAGCCATCAATGAACGGATTTTCGCCGAGCGAGCGAGCGACGTGCGCGCGCGCGAGCGAACCCCCGGCAATGACGTCAGCGGCCGGTGGAAATTTTCGCCGGCTTTCCCGGCCACGCCACGTGTCGGGTTGCAGCGGCGAACCCTCACCCCTCCTTCGCCCCTCCCACTTTGTCTTCCGCGTCTCCGCGGGGAAGAGACCGGGCGAATGTTGTTGTTTCATACTCTCTCTACATCTGGTGAACATATTAAGTGAAATTCATTGATTCTGTGGTGGAACTGAAGCGAATACTATTTAGTTTACCCACTTCCGAGTTGTAGATGTATTAAGTAACTATTTAAATAAAGAATTGAATAATAAAAGAGAGAATGAATTGAAAAAAAAGAAAAATACGAATGAATTTGTACTTTTTTTAACATTTTTTGAAACTAAAGTATTTAGTAGTTTCAACAAAATATTTAGTTTATTCAAAGAAATTATTTAGTTGGGTTTCATTAAAGAACTACTTGGTTGAAATTACTAATTTGGTTGAATTAGTAGTAAATTGTAAATAGTAAAATGTTTAAAACAATCGAGAATATAAATAAACACGTTTTTACAAAAGACAAAATATGAATATCAAAATAATTCATGTTTTGTTTTGTGGAAAAAAGTGTTATACACAAACATTTTTGTAATTTTATAATCACTTTTTAAAAATGATTATAAAATTAAGAAAATATTCACAAACATGTTAGATAAGTAACAAATGATTGAAGATGAAAAATGACCTAAACATTATTATTTCACTATAGATTTAAATATTAGCATTTTTTTATAAAATTGAATGATTAATCCAAACATTCTTAAAAAAAAAGTCTACATTCAAGTATAATACAAGCATAATATAGTGTGAATTAAGAAGAGATTAATTTAAAAATTCCATTTTCGTTAGGAAAGGAACTTTGAAATGATCTTATAATGATACGGTGATTAAATGAGTAATTTAAGATAGAAGTATATAATTGTGGATTTATTTATATCTCGAGAGTGCGCCAACACGATAGGGACTCAAAGAACTCATTCAGTATTGTTCCTGCTTATTTATTATTTCATAAGAGCTTGCAATTCAACGTAAGCTTCAAGTAGAGTATACAGATATATAAATACGTAAAAAATGTTATATAGAATACTTTATCCAGAAATAATTCCTTTTCAATATAAGAAGATTACGTTTTCATCGCCCAAAGCGATACTATCAATTTCAAACGATAAAAAAATGCGATTTTAAAAAAAATCAGTGCCCCTAAAAATAGCCAAAACCACCGTCAATTTAAATTTCTCCAGGCCGCGAAAAAGGGTCAAAGCTAACGAACAGCCAGTCCGACGCGAGGCGAACAATTATGCAAAAGGTGGAAAACGAAGTAATTGCGAGGGAGAGCGCAAGGCTGCTGTCAAGAGTGCGGCCAGCTGCGAGAGGTCTACAAGCGAAAGAATGGAGGAGAATTCGCGAGGTGGCGAGTAACGAGCGCCGCGGAGTGACGCAGATAAGACTCCCGGCGGGAGGAGGAAGCGGCGGGGACGACCATCGCAGGGGAGGGAAAAAATCGCCGACCGGGGGGACGGGTGGGGTGGGTCCGCCGGGGTGGAAGTCAAGGTGAGCGTCCCCCACCGCCGGGGCTCGCGGCCGCGCGCGATCGTTAAACCGCGAGGGTGCGAGCGAGAGGGAGAGAGTAAACGCGCGCCCACGCGCGCACGTACGTGACGTCGGTCGCTCACACCTAGGCGACCGCCACGAGCCCATTCATAAAGCTCCGCTTCGCTAATTTACCGGGCGAACCCACCCCCGCCGGCTCCTCGGCCTCCTCCCGCGTCTCCGGTTTTGGGCGTGTGTAAACACTTTTTTTTGCGCGTGGGCGCATTTCGGAGCAGCCGAGCTTGCGAGCTTGCGCTCCTCGTGAATGACGCTCGTATGGAGATGAGTTTCGATGCAGCGGACTCGAGGAAGTTACCTTATATTTTGAAAGGAGTACGTAGGACGCTTCACGCCCGGTGATTCTCTTTTCGGATTAAAGTCAAGTTAACGAAGTGAGGAACAAAATTTCTCGGAGTATAATTAATTGCTGCGAAGCTCGACTTGAAAATTGCTTGAAAAACGTAATTGTAATTAAAATCTAGCATTATATTGATTTTGAATAGAATCATTTTTTTATACAAAGTGAATTCAATGTCTATATAATTTGTTTACAAGCTGTATAAAATACTTTTACATGGGGAGGGATGGTAGGAACTGTGGAAATGTTTGCGGTAAAATAATGACTGTAATTTTTATCTCACTTTTGGACGCTTGGACAAATTTCGTTTTACAGGCTCCGTAAAAATGTACGATTACCCCACAAAAATTAGAGAGCTTTTCCCGTACAATTTGTGGAGCTTTTCCTATAAAATTTATGAAGCTTTTATAACTGCTCAAAATTGAGATAAAAATTTATTTTATCTACAAATTTACAGCATTGAAGATCGTCCCATGATTTCGTTTTATAATACAGTTTTTACGGTGAGACTCGTAGTGTAATAATGAAAAAAATTAGTTACTGTACTATTAAATGTTAGTATAAAGGATGATTCAGATTAAACGTATACATTGGAAAAAAACGCAATTAAGTTTTTTTTGTTTATTTCATAGGGTCACTGGTAGGGTGCTTGAATTTATTTATGTGCGTTATATATACCTTCTTTTTTGTAAAAAGACACAGTAAGGTGCAGACGTACTAACATTAATTATTTATATATTATTCGGGAAATAAAATTTTATTTTTCATATAGTACCCAAAAATGGATATACAAATTTAAAAAAAGTTATGTTAGCATTAAAATGTTTTCCAAAACCAACTTCTAAATCGATTTATAATTTTTTGAAAGGCCAGACTAGAGCTGCATGTAATTATCATTTCGTATGTAGACTTTTTACTTTAATTATTGAAATATTTATTTAATTTTACTACACATGGTATAAAGATTCCGACCACATTACTTGATACAAAGTAAATGTTTAATATAAAAAAAAACAATTTCAGGTAAAAATTAACGGCACTGATAAATATAGTTGGTAAAACTGTCTAAGAAACTTTAAAGTATTTAATTGTTTCAATGGTCGGTACACAATCAAATTATTTTTAATTTTTTACCAGCTAAAATTGAAATTAGGCGTTTACACATACGTGTACAGAAACAAATGTTCCAGTATGATCAGTCTTCCATTAACAATAAGTGAAGCTAAGTAAAACCAGCTATGAATAACTGGTAACATTTATAAATACACATCACTTGTCTATGCAGTCCATGAAACTTAAACCGAAGTTAAAACTAAAGTCATTAATTGATTATTATTATTGGAATAATTGTTTCTCGTTTCTCCATTACACAATCGTAAACTAACTTCAACTAATCATCAGAAAAACCTCAACCAAACATCTGCCCGGCATAAAAAATTCACCCCCCCCCTCCCGCGCCGTCGCTACTTTGAAAGTTTAATTTTGAAAATTGCAAGAAGCCGCAGACGCAATTAACCAGCCGGCGCCCCCTCGACTTCACAATTTCCGAAATAACGAAGTTTCCTCGAGGCGGGCGCGCGCGCGCAACCCTTGCTCTCCCCCGGAGCCCCCGCAAATTTATTCGCGAGCTAACGCGCGGAGGAAACTTCTGGCGCGCCCCGAGCGCCTTGGGGGCTCCGTCGCGTCCGATAATAGTGCGAATCGTTCCCGGGACCGTCGTAAAAAGCGTCTCCTCCACCGACTAATTTCGTCCTCTCCGTACGGCTATTTTCCCCCGGCGCAATCGATACCGGAGGTGCTCCTCCGCCGCGCCACTCCGCTTCATTACCGCGTACGCGCTGGAATGGCCCTTGTTGCGCCCCGTGTACAATGCACTCCGACGGCCGTTTTATTCTTTCGCGACGGCCGAGATGGGAAAGAACTGCGAATTGCCGCGCGTCCGGTTCGGATGTCCGCGGGATTTGCGGGATTGATTAGGTAATCGATGAAGCTGCAAAAAGGCGAGTAATAATAGAGCGTCCGATGCGAGTCCAGGAAAAAGGAAATTCGTGCGTCATCGGGGCGAGCTTAAGCTTTTATGAAATGATAAGGCTGCGGCGCGTAGCGATTCTGCAAGTCGACGAAAACTTTTGAAATATGTAATGACTTATTATTCGTTGAACAAATCGTTTATACAAGTTTCAATTCGATATCCTCTTTTGACCTTTTTTGACTTCTCAATAAGTCGAACTGGAGTGTCTCAAATCAGTGCATCAAGGGTATGTGCGACACTTTGAAATTTGTCTCGTATTTTTTTATCTCAACAGTATTGAGCATATCACATGTATACGTAATACTTATAAGCAAGAATCTCCACATATTAAGGGTTGTGATTCATTTACTTGCTTTAATATTTTCTTTATTAACTAAAAACCAAAAGAAATTTTTTGTAAAGTTTAATGGTATAAAGATCATCTGATTTCAATTGTAAATTATTCCATTTATAACAATATAAGGAAAATGGTTCGAAAAATATTAAGTGTTTGAGCGCTATATACGAATTTTTCAAACTATTTCTCTTCTAGCATTGTTATATTTCGAATGATTTTAAATTAAAATGAGACATTTTTCGCATTCTTTCGAATTTTTTTTCGAAAATGCTTTTGAAATAACAAAGAAAATGTGGAAGTCGATGATAACTATAAGCTTCACTCCTTGTAATCAGAGTTTCTGAAGTTCTTTATACAAAAATCTGAAGTTGACTTTGTTTTACTAAAAGACTTAAAAATCTTTTTCACATCCTGATCTTCTCATCTCTCGAGTTCGACGATGCAAAACCAATTATCTCCAGTATTATTTTTATAAATATCGATCCGAAGGAAATTTTCTTAAACTTCAAATTATTTTTCCAAGATTTGCTTGCATATTCGCTGAATTTTAATTAATTTTATTCGAGATAACAAGTATCTCGACGTCGTAGAAAAAAACCCCCGCAAAAAGGCAAAGCAGGCCTGGCTTTGCATCATATAAATACAAAGTATAAGCGAGAGCAGGCGAGACGAGACGAGGAAGTCTCTTAGTTTTATTTGTCACGCACACCCTCGCTGCGACATTATCGCTAATGTCATTGTGCCTTTATACAGCTCCGCAGCGATTCTCATTCAAGCGCAGCCTTCCGGCTAATCCCCCGGCTAATTGCAATCAATATACCGATCGTCAGCGAAAAAATAGTCGCGAGAGAGCCGGCGCGACAGCCACACTCTTCCTCCGATAAGAGAGAGCGAGAGAGGAGGAGACAAAGAGAAAGACAGAGAGAAAGAATACACGATGAACCGATGGATTCGGAAATGAAAAGTCACCCCCCGAGGAGGGGGGGCAGGCGGACGCACCCCACCCCCTGCATCGTATCGATTCCCCGGCGCGGGGCGGAGGGGGTGGCTAATGTCGCGCGACTCGCGGAGAGAGGGCGCGCTCGTGGTTCAAGGGTGAGCGCCGCGCGGGGGTGGGGGTGGCCGCGAGGGGAGGGCAGGGGTGAGCGGGAGTCAGGGGCTCCGCCGGTGCGAACCCTGACATTGGCCCGTTAAGGGCGCCGCGCCGCGCGGACGTCACGCGCTCGCCTCGCCCTCGAGCCGCCGGCGGCCGCCCCTCCCGCCGCCGCCGCCGCTGCGCCCCTTTATCTCCCTCCGTTCGACGGCGGAGGCGAGAGATGATTTTTCATGAGGTGAGAGATTTTCGCGGCGAACGACGGGGAAATTAGAGCCGGCGAGACCTTCGCCAAGGTCACGGGAATTACTCGCGCAAATTTTCGAGTAATCTCCTTTTAATTGGATCCTTCCTTTCTCTCACCCCGCTGACCTGTGAACTGCGAAATCCGCGGTGCGTTTATTGCGCTCGGTTTTGCAATCGCGGGCAGCGGTAGCGTAATATTTTAATTAATTACGGTAATATAGAAGCGACATCCAGAAATGTAAATTTCACGCGGTTACTACTTTGTTTGCTATACTTTAATAATATGACACTCCCGAATTAAATTGTAATTTGAAGAAAATATTTCCGTCGCAGCCGTAAAAACTCGCGAAATAAAAATGTAAATGCCACCGTATATACCCAACAGGCAGGGAATAATACGGCGAAAGCAGCAATACCCGACCCCCGGCGTTGGCGCGCATATCCCCGTCAGCTCGCGATTCATAAATCGCGCGGGGCACACACGTGTGTAGAAAAACGTCGGGGGGTGAGCTCGCGAGTTCAAACGCTGCGGAGGATCGAAGGTAGGGGTGGCGGCCGCGGCGGCTCGTGACGCACTTGCTAAGGGATCGTCGGATTTTCCGGGAAGTGATTCAGCGGAATTAACGCCGCGCGCTCCCCGTGTAAGTGCGAATTGCACCCGACAGAAGCGGAATTGCGTATGTGCACGTCGGCTTTCTTCGCGCTGAACAAATTGGGCGTCTTTGATTGACGCGCGCCTTTCCAGCTGTGCAAAGTGTGCGTTTTATCTTCGTTTTCAAGGTCAGTTGCGTCAGTGATTGGTGATTCATTGATTAAACTTAGATGTCAGTTTTCGTATGATTAATTAATTGATAATAAACATCAAGACGACTTTGCACTGGTTGAAAGTTATTTTCGTTATCTGGTTTCGTTTCATCACCTGCATTTGAACATCAAACGAATTTTGAGATATAAAATGATTAAAATTTTAAATTAGGCTCATGTAAGCGGTTGCCATAAAAATTTTGAGATGATAAAGGTCTTAAAGGCTTTGCGGGTATTATGTCATCTTCCGCTGCTGTAGTAAAGGTTTCAATCGATGTGATGAGCGAAATGGCACTATATAAGGGGATGTAAAACTCGAAAGTAAGATTTACTTTACTGACATCGACTCACTCTTTGTTATAAAAAAAGAAAATTTGTAAGTATTGCGCTACAAAATTTTTCAAATGATTTTTCTTTCAGCTTTAACTTCACTGAATTCGACGATTACTGATAGTTAATTAATTGTTAATTTACTTTTCGTTCAACGTACATATATAGCATATTATATTAGTCAAACAAATATTCAACAACTAATAATATTTAAATTAATTAAAAGGTACACAACTAACTGTGAATTGAAAAAGTAATTTTCAAAACAATATTACACCAATTATTAAAATTTCTCTGAATTTGCCCGTTACTGATGGATAATTAACAGTTCGTTAATTGTTGAGATTATTAATTTTTGTTTAAACGTATATAACATAATATTAATCAAACAAAACTTCAACAACAACTATAATAATGTTTAAACTAACTGAGAGGTATACACACCCTACTGCGAATTGAAGTTATACCGCACGCATTAATTAAACTTCAGAACTCGGAAATTTGTTGTTACAGCAGTCGGCGAAACAACCGCAAAATTTATCTGAATACCGCGAATCCGTGCGTCCAGACCGGCGTACATAGGGGTGAGCTGGAAACGAATTCCGGGGGAAAATCCATCCAGCCCTGCGCTCCGGAGGAGACGTGGGCGAGCCACTCCTCACCCGTGGATGGCTTGTTAGCCTCCGCATAATAGGGGTGTACGCTGTATAGACCCTGATTCCGAGACAGCGAGCCTCCCCAGCGCCGAGCCGGGGGGGTGTACACTCCACCTTCCCGGTCGAACTCTCGATTGAAAAGTGTCCTTTTTAATTCGGGCGAGCGCGACCTTCACCGCGGCTCTGATTAAAATTAGAAAACTTCGCCGGCCCTTTGAAGGGAGCATCCCTCGGCCACGGGGCTCGATTTTTAAAGCGGCTGTAAGGAGAATCTCATTTATACGTTGCAAAGTGAGTTTGTAACACAGGAGCGCGTTTAATAACAAGTCGCTCGCTCGGGGCTAAATAAATTTAGTAATGCGTTTTCGTTTCATTCGAATAAATTTATCGTAATAAATTTGAATTAAATTGAAATATTAATTATTATTATTAAATAATAAAATAAGGGAATAATAATTTATACAGTTTGCATAATTATCTTATTATTTATAGCAGAACGAGTAAATCCTCCCCTCAAAAAACGATTGCAGGATGTTGAAGTGAAAATTGAAATATTAATTATATTATTATTAAATAATAAAATAAGGGAGTAATAATTTATACATTTTGCATAATTATTTTATTATTCATAGCAATGCGAGTAAACCTCTCTTTAAAAAATGATTGCATGATGTTGTGAAGCATTTAAAGAAGCGATTTGATTAGATATCCGGTTTTGATATAAATTTGAATATTTCAATTTGAATAATTAAGATTAATAATCGAAATCTGTTTGGGGTATCTCCTCTTAAAAAAACAATGGTGCGATATTGTGAAGCGGTTTGATTGGTTAACGACTATAGACTTCCGGTTCAATGGCGCCAAAATTCAAAATGTTTTGACGTGAATTTTAATATTTCTGTTTATTTGAATAATCAAGATGAATAATGAATACCTGTATGAGAATTTCATTAAAAGCGAATCATTAAATTAATTAAATTCATTACTGAATTAAAATTTAAATTTACTCGTACTACTTTTAAAATACGCATCGCTGAACAGTTCATCAATAAACCCGGCTTAATTTTAAAACAATCGCCATTTAATAAAAGCTCCCGAGTCGGCGTGATGAATGAACGAGCCCCGCTAAAAATAGAAGCGAGCCAAAATCCCCGATTCATTGTTTACCCGAAGAAAATGAAAAGGCGCGCGGCACGCCGGGCGTTATCAGGAGAAAAGGCGTCTCCGCGCGCGCTCAAAGAAAAAGCGAGCCAGCGAGGAAAAAAAAAGAGTGAATGAAACGTCGCTCCCACTCCTCGGCACCCGGTGTACACACAGGCGCTCGGTTCCACTGCTCGCGGGGTATAAGATTCCAGCCGAGCCCCGGCGAATGATTAGCGGGCCATTCATCGCGCTCGGACCTCAGGTACGCCCACGTCGCGGGCATGCACACTCGGCGGCGCTAATCGCTGCCCCCTCCGAAATAGATCGCCGCGACGTTCGCGTGGGCGCCTCCGCCGGGGGGTTGGAAAAAGGCCGGGCGGCGCTCGCCGGCTAAATTTAACCCCGGAGCCCCGGCGGGGTGGGGGGGTGGATGCGAAGGTTACCGCTTACGCCCGTGCATCGCGCGCGGGCCTGTGCACCCTGTGCGCCGGTCCGCGTAGTATGTATAGTAACGCGGCGCCGGCATTGAGCGGGGCTCCATTCATGGATTGGCGGCGCAGGCGCAGGCCGCGCGCGCGTCATCCGCCGGTTGTTGTTATGCGGGGAAGCTCGAGAGCAGCCCCCGGCCGGCGCGGCGCGATCCACCGCGACGCGTAGATCGCCCCGCGTACCGGGAATTATTGATACGGCCCGGGGGGCATTCTTTCATTCATGCCCGGGGCTCGCGTGGGCGAGCCGGAAAAAATTATCGCCCCGGTGGTGGAGGCTCGGGGTGTAGCGGCGCGCGCGCCTCGGGATATTAATGTCCGCGGCGCGGAATGATAATGTTGCTCGTATTTTCAGCTTGTGGCGCGGCGAAGGTACGTGAATGTATACCCCCGCCGCGCCCAAGCCTCCCTTGAAATGACGTTGTTCTTCGGTAATCAAAAATTTGTTATGATCAAATACTTACTTTTAATTATAGGTTTAATGCCCAGATTTATTCTCGTTCGAATCAGTTTATTGCTTTCATCGAGGGGATTATTGTTTTCACGATATCGATATTTATAATTAGTTCGAGGTATTACGTAAGTATTAATAAGATTTTTTATTGTAGTGATATAAATCTATGATGTAGCAGATATTTAGACAAAAGTAATAAATTAAAGAAAGTCCATATACAGTTTAATATTAGTTTTTAATGTTAAAGTTAGAATTTTTCTTTTTACTAGATTTTTCTCTGATTTTTAATGGACAAACTATTACCAAGTCACATTCTTTTACGTCAGGGTAATGGAAATTGTAAGTAAGATATTAAAAATTCACTCACTCCAACACTAATAAATAAGTTAAATGTTATTTATTTAAATGATTATCAACTATCGTTTGTTTTTTCAGTTTAGGATACTCATTTAAATAAATGAAGTGCGTTTTAAATTACAAATTTGAAATTGATAAACTAATTCAATGAGAAATAATAATTACAGATATATGTCATTTTACGAAAATAGTATCTCTGAAAATTTAAAAAAAAAGGATCATGCTTACAAAATTCGATGCGTAGGCGATTCTATATAGGTACGAGATAAATATTTACGCAGACGGGAGTTGAACTTAGGTGGACGTACAAAGTTCAAAGCCTCCGAGAAGTTTAAAATAAAAAACATAAAAAGGACGGATAATCATTTCTCTGAAAGTTTTATTCCCTGCATGGAAAATTAATGACCAGCCTGAAAGGCCCTTGAAACACTCGCTTATCACCAAACGACCACCGATAAGTTTTATCAAGTAAAGCCGGCATTTCCAATTTTATCAAAAATATTCATAATCGTCTGTACACTTAAAGTAAAATACTGATAAGTATTGGTGTACTTCCTTGCATGTGCTCCATTTCTTTAAAATTGTAAGAGAGACAGTAAACTGTTGACGCGAGGGAACAGCTAAGTAATCATAAGATAATTTTTTTCTTCAAAATCTATCACTTTTAATCAATCACCAAATATCTTACTAAAACTTATAAAAGAATGACAAATTATGTTTAAGTATAAACTGGCCAGTTATATAATTACAATTTTCATAACAAATTTATTTTATTGCATTAATTAAAGGTCAAGAAAGAAAACGTCATATACTAAATTATTCGTACATATATAAGATAAGTGAAATGACACTGAAATAGGCAGCCAATTCGAAAATCCCCAAGGAAATTGCCTAGGGCTTTATAATTTTCAGGGTTCCTTTATATATCGATAAGGTATCTGCAACAAATTTTTGACTTTTAACATTAAACAAGTGCAATATTCACTTTTTCAAATTTAAAAGGATATACTCATTTTCTCGAATTCTAGCCAACATGTTCGTTCTGTTCCTGAGTAACTATTTTAAATTGAATTAAAAAAAGAAAACTGAACGTTCCAATTGTTTTTAATAAAAGCAATAGGAATTTCGGAACGAACATCAAAGTAAACAGCGCTACCCCGCGAAAAAAAAAGACGCACGAAATTGCTTGCAAACAAAACGCGCGGCAGAGTGGAGCATCTTTTACGGCGAGGGTGCACAAAGGAGACGGTCGCGAGGGTGCGAGCGGAGCAGTCGTCTCCGGAGCGACGACGCCCCACAGCGATCCTTCGCCGACTCTGGGGAGGGGAGGGGGGGGAGCCTCCTTCTTTTGCATGTCAATGGCGCGGCTCCGCGAGGCGAGTCGGCCTATGCTAACGAGGCCCCCGGAGGGAGGGGTGTACACGCGGAATTAAGGAAAATAAAGAAGGAGCCGATCGCGAGTGCGTGGGTGTGTACGCGTGCTCTTGACAGTTTTCGTACTGCCGCGAAAAGCGCGCGCACTCGGTGGAAATGAAAGATTTTTTTGCGCGCGCGGTTTCAACGCTTTTATTGGGGGAGGTTTTTCCGCGCTTCGTATATATAGCTTTCTGTACAGGTTGCCGCGCGGAAGAAATTTAATAAATTTGGAAAAAATGTTTCTTTGCTCGACGCGAGCTGATATTGCAATTTTCTTTTTGTTTGTTTTTTTTTATACTAACGAGGAGTGCGCATGCACCCTCCGGGTTCTGGATTTCTAGTTCAGATTTTGCAGATTGATTGTTGAATCAAAAATAATGAACACAGGTTTGGATATTTTATTTGCAGTCTATTGAGAAACTGGAAGGGGAATTAATCAGTAATCTAGGGGAAATATGCGTTTAAGAAAAAATGTATTTACTTGTAAACTGAAAATTGTATGATAACTTATAAGGAAACAAAATTTTATTGGTTCAAAATTTAGGCGTCATTAAATATCGCTAACATTTGGTATATTATTTATCTATTACATACTTTATTGTACCAATTTTCTTTTCTTATGCATAAGTATTGAATCGACAAACATTTTTTAATCTGTTACGTCTCAAATTGTAAAACTTATGCTCCCAAATTTTTATAAGTTTAGTATACTAAATCAATTTGCAAATAATTAACTTTTTCGTAAACACTTATCTCTGGGATAGATTTTTGAATATAAAATAAAATATAATATAAAATATACTCTAAAGCAGAAATTGAGTACATACAGTGTTGGGCGTATTTTTCAATTACACTTCTTGTCTCATTATTAAAACTCCATCTTAAAAAATCAAAAACTATTTAACTCTTATGAATAAATTAAAAAGTGATTACAAAGGCACATATTTCAAAGTAGTTTGCAATTAGTTCAAGTAAGTAAACTCTGATGTTTAATTTA
The DNA here is from genome assembly GCA_900480045.1 of Eurytoma adleriae. Taxonomy (NCBI): domain Eukaryota; kingdom Metazoa; phylum Arthropoda; class Insecta; order Hymenoptera; family Eurytomidae; genus Eurytoma; species Eurytoma adleriae. Next base: position 1,604 of record UXGC01000828.1, on the reverse strand, counting down.
CTTGTACACAGTGTATAACATAAGTGAACATAATAATTTATCCATATTTCCTGCATAATTTTAATTAACTTCACTAATAACAAACCCCAACAATAACAAAGAACGCACGAAAATACATTCGCACCATCTTGCATTATTTTTCTTTGACCAGGTAACAGCAGTAAGAGCCTTTCCTCGAAATGCGCTCAGCTTCTTTCTCACCCCGCGGGAAAAATTTATCTGTCAAAATGAATCAGCAGATGCGCAAACCCGCGCTTTTCCGGGCGCGTGCAGGCCGACGTCTTGGCTCGTGCGACCTTCGGGAAAGCGAAAGGTCAGGTACCGCCTCGGTGCGACGCGCCGGCAGATAGGCCCGCGCGGCTCCCCCGGGACTGATAACGCTATTTTCATTATCAGACCGATGCATCAACCTCCCGAGTCCTGGGCGTGCAGCGAGCGCTGCGCCTTCCCCCCTTGACGCTGTAAACTATACAGTCGCAGCGAGGAGCACTCGCTGCTACTGATTTCCGTCGGGTTGGAGATATGTTTCTGGAGGAAGCGTCTTTGGTGGTTCTTTTTACAATTTTTTTTAAAATTCGAGTGCTATTACGAAGGAATTTTATCTTTCAGAGGAGTCTACGCAAGATATTTCTTTTATTAAATTAAAAAAATATTTCTAAAATTCTTTATTTTCTGGTGTTTTGTGAGAAGCATTAATTGCATTCATATATGCTCCGGTTGTGTTACTCTTTATGTTTTCAAAAAAAGCTTATTTTAGTAGAAAAGTATAAAACTTTAAGATTGTTAAAGCTGGTATCGTATGCATTGCATATTAATTTTTTTAGTCTTATTTTTATCTGACGGATAGTATAATATTTTCTTGAATTTGTCAATGCGTATAAATTTTAAACAGTATGCTTATTTTTTGTATAAACATATTATATAAAATAAGGAATGAATCTACCGCCTAGTAAAAAAGAATCGCAAATTATCGTGTTTCCCTTTTAGAAATTCATGCTGTAACCGCTTGCCATCGGTTAGGCATCAGTTGGCCAATATTATACGTTTTTAGCGCATTTTTAGCCAACCACTGGTCAACAGGCCGAAAATTTCTACCAAGGCGTTGTATATTTTTTTAACGGTCACAGTAGTAAGAATTTACCACTACACCATTGCCGACCCTCAGCATTCCAAAATTCGTGAGGCTTAAGCTCGTCTACTGCCATTCCGGCATGTATATCTATAGAGTGGTCGTCGGGTTCTGAAAGACGTGCCGCTCTGTTTTCCGAACGGCAGCTGCGCCGAAACGAGCCTTACCTGATGCAGCATTTTCCACGAAAAAATTTCCACAATCGCTAATGAATTTTCGGCCTGCAGCCATACTGAATGAACCGTTGAGAATAGGCTTAAGCTGCTTAATTAGTACCCTGAAAAAAAAGGTTGATGTGAAAATCAGGAAAGGAAAGTATTAGTGAAATGCACTTTTTAGGAATTTTCAGCTTATACTCTTTTAGTTAAAGAAATAAAAACTTTTTTTATTTTTCATATATATATAGGGGAGAGCGGGGCATAGCGGGCCGTGGGGCAATGTGAACCTTCGGGGCATAGTGGGCCACCCCATTAAA
>UXGC01000827.1:0-51090 GCA_900480045.1 Eurytoma adleriae | reverse complement strand
CTCGAGCGGGGTCCGAAGGCCCTCGAGCGGCATTCGGTGTCGGGGCGGCTCAGGCGGAGCACGCGGAGTGAGAGGTGTTTCTTTAATGCCACCCTTGCATGTAGAATCCCACACTAATAAAATTAAAATAAATTCATAATTTACTTTATTTAATAGAAGTCAGAAGTATAAATTTTTATATTTTAATTAATTTACACCTAACAATCAATATAATAACACCTAACTTTTACAATGTTGATATAATTTTTAACCGAAGACTAGCAATATAAACTATCGCACTTTACAATTAGTTTCGAACTCGAATGTTATAAAAGCTTAAGTCCAACCCAAATCTTAATTGAAAACCATTTTTAAAATGCCTTATCTATACTATCCATAGGAACAGTGCAGTAGAAAGTAATGAAACAATGAATCATTTCTATTCCATATGCCGTGCAAAACTCGAGCTAAAAAACTTATCCATATTTCAGTCGAAAAAGGATACTCTTTCATTCACAATTTTAGATCCAATTACGATCTTATCAATTTTAGTACTTATCACGAACAAAGATAATTTTTTATATGCTTTACGGCACAGGTACTCATCTTTCGCATGACAATTAAGATAACTGCGAACGTAAGTCCATTCTAGAAGTTGATACTGTAAACGATAATATTTCATTCATATAACGGTTAGGCTGTTAATTTTTTTAACGATTTTTAAGAAATATTGTCTTTGTATTTAAAAAGTACTAACAGTCATTGAATAATTTATATTTATGAAAAATGATCCAACATTTGCAAGTCGTTATTAAGTGCAATTTAAGATAAAGAATTAGTTTAATGTTTAAAATGATGTATTTTAAACATTGCCGTTGATTCACGTAAATGTCAGTTTTCCTGCCAGTCTTCTTATTCAATCTTGCATTTTATGAAGTAAAATACTGCGGTTGCGCACGTTCGTATATAGTTAGACACTTAAACTGTACAAGCTATTTCAAAAATTAATTTTCAAATGTAAATTGATAAAATTATCAATATCTATTATTGAATACTTTGAAGTAATTGAATGAAAAATTCACTTCATTCTTTAATAATTTAAATAATGTTTATTGTTGACAGAAATCCTGTGTTTTATAAAATTTCATTTATAAGATGAAACTACAACTATTGTTAAAAAAGATAGAATCGATTTTAAAATAAGACGCAATTGTTGGGTTGATTTAATGTTGATACCAGATTATAAGATCAGGAATCAAGACATTCTTGCAAGTTTTTAAACATGAGCAAAGAGCATTTTTAAGTACTTAGTAACATTTAATGATGTAACAGCATCAGATTATTCGACAATCGATTTTGCATCTTTTTAAAAGTCGAATGAAAAAATAACACGCGAAACTACGATCAAGAAAATAATTTTTCCATTACATGTTTCTAATAAGAAAGAAACTCGTTATTCGGGTATTTTCCACATGATATTCCACCACTATAGTTATAATTATATATACAATAGCGTAGTTTTTTGATAAAGAAATAAAGTATTTTAAAATAAATTCACATTTAAAAAAAGTAGACTGCTGCAATGTCGATAAATTCCGCATATTTCAGTTTGATTTTAATATTTATGTCAGGGCTCGGCTTTGTCTGCGCTACAATTTTCTCCAGAGGCCCCTCTCTTCTGTCGATCATTCAATTTTCTGACACCCGCAAAGTGGTCTTCAATTTCTTTCAACGATCTACCTTCAGTCTCCGGTAGCACGAAGTACAAAATTATTAAACCGGCAATATTGATCAAAGTATAAAATAGAAAAGTTCCGGCTAGTGTCATGCCTTCCACCATGTACAAAAATGATTTACTAGCTGCGGCCGCGTAGATGTTGCACGTGGAACTGACAAAACCGTTTGCCACGCTGCGCACGTTGATGGGAAACACCTCCCCTGATATTATCCAAGGGATCGCTTTTATCCCCATACCGGCTGCAAATATAGACAGCAAGATCATCGTCATTGGTATCCAAGAATAGTTTGTAACGTCAATTTTTAAGTAATTATCGACGAAACTATAAATCGTTACTACGAGTAGACATGATCCCGTACCGATTAATGAAAAAAATATGAGTTTTCGCTTGCCAACGTGGCCAATAATAAATATAAGCGTAATTCCAGCCAGTACTTTGAGCAATCCCATTATCATTGTTGCAGTGTATTCGTTTATCGGCGATTTAAATTTTTTGAATAGCAATATTGCAAAAGTCAGGATAGGCGTACTGCCATTGAAGCAGCTTACGAAAAATGCGAAAGAGACTATTGAAAAAGGAAGCAGCACTGTGCGTTTAAGGTATGGCCTGACAATTTCTTTCAGAGGTTGCCTGCGACGTGGCCGTTGATTCACGTTTGTTTCATTGCGATTTAGTGAATTACTGAGGGAGGCGTCGTTAATTGCTTCCGTCATACTCTGGTATTCTTGCGTTGTGCTATTACACCTGGTCCACCCACGCAACCAGCAAAGCGCTAGTTTAGCTTCCCTGAAGCGACCTTTGCCTAAAATTAAAAATATCGCGCTAATATATCATCCAATATACTTTAATTTAAAAAAAAGAAAGCAAAAAACAATGATTATTACTTGCGAGCCATTGGGGACTTTCCGGTACGAAAGTCATAGCTAATAAGCAGGTGACCGGTATGACTATGTTTATGAGTACGAGTGTGCGCCAGTGAAAGTAACCACCGATCAGAAACTGCAAAAATATGCCAAACATCACGGCCATTGAGTTCGTAGCCGAAAGAGATCCTCGAAGTGTAGGCTCGCTGATCTCCGCTATGTATGTCTGCACCGGCGACTCAGCAAGACCCCCCGTAAATCCGGTTAAGGTCAATGCTACTAGAAGCATGCCAACGTGCGTTGCGTAATGCAAAATTACCCAGGAAGCGATGTAAGGTATCGTTAAAATCATTATTGTCGAGCGCCTGCCCAACCACTGGGCTAAAATGCCACTGACGATCGCACCGATGGTAATCAAAATGTAATTCATGCTACCTGAAATAGGATTAAATTTTAGTTAGTTTCTGATATTCAATGATAAAATATGTTTGATCAGATCTATTTTTTATTAGTAAAATATAATTTTGTAACTTTTATTTTAACGATTCAAAGATTTTATTGTTTTTTAAATGATCTTTATTAGTTAATTCTTATTGCGCATTTTGTATTTTTTAGAAACAACAATAATACTCCTATTGGAATGCCTCACATTTGGATTCGACATCGAATTTAAATTACAATGTGTGACTTATCAGATGAAAAAAATCTTGATTGATCTTTAAAATTGAACATCAATTTCATTTCAAGATCCTCTCTTAATATAATTAACGTTTCATTGATGCATATCTCCTCTAGATTTTTAAAACATGTCTCCTATTTTTCATTTTTCAAATACATTTTTAATCTCGAAATTTCCAAAGTCTCATTAGCTCGACTTCACTGTTTTCTTATTATAGGACCAATCCTTATGTCAAAGAGATAAACCCATGACTCAAAGGCTGTACAGTTTCCTTGTTAATAAATACCGACCTTGTCTTAAATTGTTAGTTTCTACGCAAACTTCTACAACAAGCGCATATCCTCAAAGCGTTTACTTATCCATATCCTTCTACATCCAGATTTCCTAATTCAATAACCTATAGTCCTTTTCGTATCTCTCCCTATTTACCGGTGGAATGAGGGAACCTACAGTTAAACCCAGTAGGAAATTTATACATTTTTTATCTGCAGAGATGCCCTTATCAAATTCGGTAGGCTGAATACTCAATCAGTCAATAACCCAACTCCCGCTCTTTGTTGAGTGTGAAACAACACCTGAGCATTCCTGGAAATTTTTCGCCCAACAGTCACCCATTCATCAGAGACAGAGCAAATACTGATTTTATAAACAAGTATAGATACATACCAATCCAGGTTAATTCTTCCAAGGTAACTGAAATTTCCGCATCTTTTTTGTACAATTCAGGAATCAGTATCGTGGAAAATCCGACGCTCATGCCAACTGACAAAGTTAAAAAACTCGCAGCAATGGTAGCACAGTATTGTGAGATAACTCTTCTTGTTTTAGAGACCGAGTGTTCAGTGATGATGAATTCGTGATGTTTTTGAGTCATTGGATTTTTTCTATAAATCAATGCAAATAAACATGTTTTTAAAGAATGGTCCTTTTATTCTTCATCTCGCTCTTATTATAGTAAATTTAAATATATGCTTATTTAAGATAATTTTTTGCCGTAATTTTTTGTGCATATATTTTTATTATGAAAAATGCATTGAATAGGTGCTCAACAATGGTTTTTCAAAAGCGGAAAAATCGCCATTTCCTTTTTTGTTAAAAAGAAAAAACATTGAACATAAGGGGAGAGTCTCGTTAATTTTCAAGGATTGTGGGTCAAAAAATAGATTTTTGTTTTATAAAGAGATCCTTTGATATTTATAAATTTGATACTTTAGTTAAATCATAATAGTTAAATAAGTTGCTTACAGTAACAAGGCCTTTCATTTGAACGTTAAGATTGGTAGAATCTTCCCGTTAGAGAGAGCTGCGTGTCTGCATATGCAATAAGTGAAGTATATATTTACACTCACCTACTTGCGTCTGTTTCGGATGTGGACGGTTCCATTTTAACCAACGTTACATGAATTGCATGCAATAAATATGACTTAAAAGATTCAGAAACTGTCTGCAAATTGTTTACATAACCGTGTAAAAAGAAACCTTTACTTTGGATGAATTGTTCACGCAATTATTTTCTTTTACATACTGTCAAATTAAAACTTCGTCATTCGCGAACAACATCTCTTGTTATACTGCTGAGCTTTTCGAAGCTCGGTACACTATATTGGTAAAACTGGCAAGGCGGTTTCTTTCACCAACCGCAAGCATACATTTTAATTTGTTTAAGTGATATCTTGTTTCCTAATTCTACATTTTTATCTTACAATTTTTTTCATCTTTACGATATCTTAATGTCGAACATATGTTCATAAATTATCGCAATCAACATATCATTATTCCATTTATTAACAAGATTTAGTTAAAAATAAACAAGATAAGAAGTCGTCTATAAATAATTATGCCGCATAAACTAATAAAATAATACCTCGTATAGTGAAAAATAGAATTGAATCAAGTAAATGATGTACATAATCTATCATTCAATTAGACCATTAGAATAGAAGGGCAATCTATTATTTCTATATTGATATGCTTATACGATGCATTGACTTCTTATTTTTTCACCTAACGTTCAATACGATTAAAGTAGGTCTCCAATTTGACAAAATTTACTTTTACAAACAGTTAAATAAAGCATATTTCCTCAAATTTTTTAAATATTCTTTTTAAACCCACTGGATAAACGTATGTTCAGGCACAGGTCACCGTATAAAATCTTATTAACGAAATGAAGATAATCCATATCCTTGTATAAAATTTTATTTTATTTACATGTTGATAATGAAATTACAATGTTTGATGAATTTATCGAGTTTTTTCTTCTTTATAAATCGTTATAATATTACAGAATGATTAGGTAATTGTTTTGGATGTGCAACTATAATAATTGCTATTCTGACAAGTACATAATGATTACACTTTTTTGCGGTAAATATTAAGTTAATAGTACGGAATAACCTATTGCTTATCGTTTCTACAAAACTAAAAATTGTACATACACAGGAAAACTTACCCGTCTGATAAAACAGATTCAATATTCAAAGATGTGCCTCATGTTACCTCTAGATGGCACGTTTGTTCTTCACGATTATTTTTAAATATTTCTTAGTTATGTCTATAAAAATATAAACATTCAAGTTTTATTAAATAGTTTGAATACTTTATTATGAAACTGTAAAAAACTATAACATTTCAAATATATCATGCAAGAATGACTTGAAATTACGTATAATTAATCTTTGGGTTTTGAAAAGCAGGTACATTACTTGGTCATCATTCGAACCATAAATGCTTTCAATTGGAAAGGCATTTACGAGTTTATCTTGCTCCTTGTGAACTACTCCTTATAAGTGCTTGGGGGTCGTTATCCCTCCTTATAGGCATTCGAGTCCAATCAAAAGGTATTGGTCTGATAGGGCCCCGTGGATACCAACCTCCTTATAGACCCGGGGAATTCTCAATTTCCGCAACTCGGTTTTCCCAAGTGCAGGCAGCACCTAGAGTTTACGGCTGAGACAAGTAAAGGCCTGGATGATAGTGAGATTCCCTGGTCGCGTACTTAATGGTAGGGGATGAGTCTATGGCTATTCCTGTACCTAGGTCAATTCTTATTTCTTTGTTGAAATAAACCATTTTCTTTTCTATTGCAACATTACATTGCAACAGGTTTTTTTAATTTCGTCTTAATACTGTACAATATATTTTGTCCATCTCTTGGTCACTCACAAGTAAGTTTATCTATACTTAAATCTTTTGACCCCTTCTTGGAGCGCGTACCATACCATTAGGACTAGGGTCAATTCCAAAAGGACTATTACCTTGAGCTACTGCTCTCGCAGCGAAGTAAATCATTATAAACAGTAGAACAAATAAACCGATAAACAGTAGCCATATCAGACAACAACTGCAGACGCTCTGAAAAAAGAAATTAAAATTTGTTCCATAATAAAAATATGCAATAATAAAAATGACTAACAACATAAAGTTTTTCACATTTATATAAAAATCAAGTCGCGAACCATCTGTAAACAATGCTATAAAAAAGAAATGCGTTGCAAAATTTAACAGTCCTATTGTTGAAAAAGCTCGCTGCATAACATCACACTATCTAGAATCGGTTGCTAGGTTAGTTCGTTTACACTATTATTTTTCACGCACTGTACACATTACTTCGAAAACGTTGTGTCAGTTTTACAAATTGACAACTTTAATTTATCGAGCAGCAATTTATATTTACCAGTCCAACTTTACTCCGCCTTTTTTCTCTGGATTCGGCAGTAAATTTTGCAGAACTCTGGTCGGCATTTTCTTCGACATCACCGTATTCAATCTCATTTGGTTGCTTTTGCTTTTTTCTTATTCTATCAGCTATTTTTCTAAAATTTTCTGCAGAAACTGATAGAAACGTTGAAACGTAATTTCTCACTCTATTTGTGATATTCATCTTCTCAGATTGAGATGTAACTTCGTGGGATACCGGTAGCACACTGAGCTTTCAGTAAAAAAAAAATTCGTGCGTCGGGGAATCTTAAGATTATTTATAGAAGACCAACCTTCGCCGATTTATTCTCTCGCACGCAGTAATGGTTTTTCCAGAATTAAAAATAGTTTAGAATTAACTTTTATCCACCTAAAATTCGTACTTAATCTTGAAAAAATCAAACGATTAAAAGTTAGGCGTACATTTACTTCAAAAATGCACTGTTTTATAAAAAATGCAAATTTCCAAAAATAAAAAAATTCATTTTTGTGTTACATGTATATATGTATGGCTATAAAATGCTTGTGTTGTTTCATAACTTAGCAAAATGAGTGAGAGGTATGAGTTTGAAAAATTGGGTGCTGAAGCCTAAGAAACGCGACACGGTTATCTTAAAGCAGTCTCAGTACACCTACCAGTCTGGTGCGGTTTTTTTCTAATTGGCATTTAACCTGTTAAGTTTAGCCGTAGGTTTTTCCCTTTACACGAGGATAATCCTTGAGAAAATTCGAAGTGGCGTATGTCGAACTGTGATTAAGAAATGAGGAAAACGGAATTTATAAGGACATGGATAATTAAAGGTTTTGAGGGTCTAGGCCTTCGTCCAAGAGAAGGCTGTATAAAGCTTATATTAAAAAAAATTTAACCAAAATTAATGTAGAATAGTGAAATGAAAGAGAAGTAAAGATAAATAGGGATGCATAAAAAATAAACAGAGAAAGTGAGATTTCACGGGACATTTAAGCAACAATTGCAAAAATAACTTTTGCAGTATTTTCATTTTAATAAAGATATAAATTTGTTTTAAATTAAATTTAAATTTTACATTAAATCCTTATGTGTTTAATAATTTTATAAGTTAAGACAATTTTCACGCGGGTAGTAGTTATCATGTGAGCCTCAACCTAGAGATCTTCAAAAGTCTACCTGTAGATGGCACGCGGTATGTGTCAAACGATCTATGTCCTTTCAAGTTTTGTTTGCAATTTTATTTTTAATCTTTTATATAAGGTGTGATAAAGGACAAACACTTTACGGAATTCTTTATATATAAATTTATTTCTTTATACATAGTTATTGGCATGTAAATAAAATTATTGAACTATATTCTTCTTGATAAAGAAATAAAATAAAAATAAAAATGCATTTTATTTCGCACACAAATAATACAATAAATAATGATTTATTTATTTTGCTTACATTATATGTGGCAATTTATGAACATTTTTACAATTTGGAAATATAATATATCTTAGTTACAAAATATATTTTCTTTAACAAATATATTATTCTAAAAGTTCCCTATAAATATTAAGCTGTAATCCTTTTTTTCATAATTTTGATTTAGTTTACAGGTAGATTAGATTAGATTACCAATTAATTATTCCTTGTGAATGTATGATAAATTTTGATAGACTTGTTAGACACAATAATAATAAGTTTGATTTGATATTAATTTAGGTAAATGCTTATGTACTATTTTTCTTTCGTACAAATCGGGACGTTGTTTTGGGTGTTCACGATATTCCATAACGGCTGGTATTATTTGGGCTTACTGGCTGCAGCGTGGCAATGCAAATCATTATAAATAATACTACAAACACACACATGAACGCTCCAAATATCAAGAATACTGCTGTTTCACTCTGGAAAACACGAGACAAATATTATTTATGCTAAAATAAAAAGTTAGAAATGTGTTCGTCAATAAGTATGGTTACTTTTTTTAATCATGTATTAAATAATAAGAATATCCCTTTAAGAATAAATTCAAAAATTTTGTTTAACCATTTTAATCTTATACGACGAGTTAGCTCGCCCTGCAATGTATAGCATTTTCTTTGTTGTATACTATAGCTACCAAATGCGTAAGAAGGTTAATCCGGACACTGTGAATTTAGATGATTCTCAGAAAATTACACGGCAGAAATATCCCATTCAAAAACTATCAATTTTAATTTTTTAAAACGATATTAATTAATTTATGTTCTAATAGATCTAGAGAAATACTTCTTCCTTGCCCCACACACAGTAACCTCTAACTTTAACAATTTCTATAAAATTAATAGTAACAAATTTACTATTTTCTTATATCTGATGCGATTTTAAGTAAAATATTAATAATAATATCAAATTATTCTTGTCTACTTTTTGATTGATTATGATAGTGCCTTTGATGTTAAATTAATATTTAAAATATTTTGCATTTTTTTATATTTTGTAAAAACTATTATCATGATCTATTAACAATGGGTGAAAAGTAGTTATTATTCATATTACCATATCTTTTTTCGACTCCTCGCAGACACTAGTTTTATTAATAGAGTAGGCAGTCTCACTTTCCAATTCGGAAGTACATTCTTCGACGTCACAGTATTCATTTTGTCTTTTTCGAAATCTATCAATCAGTGACCAAAAATTTGTATCTTCGATAAATCTGCTTATTTGCTTAGCGATATTCATATATTCAATCACGATCTCGCGCGCGCAGAAGTTGGAAACACACTGAGCTTTTGTCGGCAGAGCTTTTTTATTGCGAGCGAATTGGAAGATATTTTAAAAGTATGACGAAGAGAGTAGATACCTACGTATTCGTTGATTTTTTTGTACGTCATAAATTTTCCAAAGTAAAAATAACTATAAAATAGGCAAAGCCCTGTTAACAGTTGCGGTCGATTGTTCAGTTAAAATAAATAAAATAATAATTTTATTTAATAAACGTACATTTGTTTCATGATGAACTCGAGAAAAATTAAACGGAAAATAAATTTATTTAAAGAATTTAATTATAATATTTTTAATTACGGTTTGAAAAATAAGTTTTCAAATAATAAATATAGAAAAGCTAAATAAACTAATAGATAGAATTACAGAGTAACAAATGTGCACAGTAAATTTAATATAAATTATTTTAGTTTTTTTGCACTTTGCAGACCAATTATAAGGAGACATTTAATAACAAATATAACTGGAAATATGAATTGAATCCGAAGATAAATTGCAATAAAACATTTTTTCTATAATTTTTTTGTACACATGTTCATCAATTTTGTATTGTCTTTACAAAATATATCTATAATTAATAGATTTTAGATAAAATACATTAATTAATAAATGTGTTTTCTTCTTTGACAGCAGAATATACGATGTATAATTTTTTTACATTTGTACAATTGCTTAAACATTCATTTACAATAAAAATATTTCTATACAAATTATTTCTATATAAGTATACTATTGTCAATCTTGAAAACCTTTTGGCTAATTGACTTTCATTTAATGCATGTGTCTATTAATAAATTATAAAAGTTAGTTTAACATAAACTTTCTCTAAATAAAATAAAAATACTGTACAGTAATAACACTTAAATAAATCAGTCGAGAAAACATTTTTCAATTATAATAAAACATTATTGTCTAGTTACTAAGCTAAATGTCAAATTACTAATGCAGATATTAAATATTCTTTTAGTTTTTAAATAAATTCTTCTTGCTATAACGCATAGTTATTGGAAGTTGATTGAATTCATAATTTCATTTATCCTTGTATTGTCTTGGGCCTGAAAAATAATAAAAATCTTATTAGTATTAAATATTTCGTATGAGCATTATTATGAGTATTATCAAACAAATATTTAACTTACGCTGCTGCCGGACGACGAGCAGAATTACAATAATGACTACAGAAACTACAAAAACTATTATAAAAATAGTTGAAATGATCTAGAAATAAATAAAGTAATTAACATTAATTTTAATTCTTTCTGATTTATTAATTATACTTTTGTTCATCATTTTTAATACACCGCCTAAATTAGCTTAAAATTTACAAATTTCAGTGCTTTAATTTCGGTATCTAGTGCACTGCATGCAGTTTAATCGATTATTAAACTTTTCTTTGAATTAATGTTTACTAATTTATTTATATCATTAACATAAAAACTTATAAATATAATTTTCTTTGAAGCAGAATAATTTCTCTAAATAATTTGGACTTTACAGGCGTCTCCTAGTCAAGCAAAGCAATTTTTTGCACTACACTTAATAAAGGTTGATTGAATTGTCAGGCGTCTCGAATTACCTTTCTCCTCCTCAGTTTGGCAGTCTCCTGGACTATAACCTGCGCCACCTGGCGCAGCTCCTCATTATTCGCACTTATCCGTGAGGGTGTGATCAGCGGCGGACACGGGACACCGTCGGCCGGTGGCGCTCTCGGATAATAACTCTGACCTCCCCCGCTCTCTACATCTTTGTTTTTACGACTCGATCTCTCGGAGGCGTAGTCTGGCTTTGCCATGTCTACGCTCTCAACTAACGCCCCGAAAACACCGAGCGAGCCCCACTGTCGGAAGTATAGAGTGTGACGCCGGCCAGGCGGGCCTTCGACCGTCGACGGGGGGAAGCCTCCCACGCATCCGATCGCGCCGAAACACACGTGCCAAGGCGGTATTTTCGTGTAGGTCTTTACCATGTGATAAACAATAAGCGCCTTTCTTGCACGTGCTGCCGCGGAAATGATTGAGCTGCGTTTTGAATGCCCGAAATATTTTCGATTTTCGAGTTCTGCTGCCTGGGTGTAAATCTGCACTTGATTTTTTTTTGCACTACAGGAATACTCGTTAAAGTTAATGTCATTTCCTGGAATTTTGCTGCGATTGATTGTAAATTTTACGAGGAAATTCTCTCAGTATAAGCAAAATTCAAGGATAATGTCAGCGTACAAGATAAATCTTCCTCGGATTCTTCGATCGATTAGTGAGGATGGCACGTTAAATATACCAAATGACAATTGCACTGAATGACTTTCTACATTGTTGGATGATTTTTAATAAAAAAATTAAGGTTTGAAGGAAATTACTTTCGTTTCTTCATTCGTGACTTCTGCTTTGAAGTATAATCGCTGTTAGCCAAAAAATCGATTCAAGGTTGCCTCGTACTATCCCATAGTTGACGTCATCAGCTCTCAGATGAACAGCTTTAGCTAGCTAGTCCTGAGAGCCTGAATTTAAAATTTAATTTATGCAGGCTGATTAGGGAAGATAAATATAGAAAGATTTTTAAATACGACTTCCTTAAAATACCGAAAGTTTACTGTTAGTTTGAGACTTGCGAAGATAATGTTGGCTTCATTTCTTCATTATTGCTCTTTACCATTATCACAATACTTGCGCTAATAATCAGTTAACAATTTCATTTTTATTGATCAAAATCTGCAATTTTCGGATCTTTAATGTTTACGTGGTACAAATTGTAAAACACAGAGTGTAAGCAAAATAAAGCAATTTCCTTTATTTATTTATGTGAAACATTAGCAACATTGCATCAAACGATAGAAACGTACAAAAAAATGGCGAAATTAATCTAGCATAGACAAATAAATGCCAATTGTATTACTATTAACTATTATTTAATTAAATAATTACTACGCGTGCTATCTTCAGTCTTTATCAAAGATCTGCGCAATCGTATTTACAAATTTTTTTTAAATAATTTTATTATATCTTTAAAGTTAAATATATGAAATAACTGTAAATTGAACTTATATTTAAATATTTCTATACTACATTTCCTGCTATTAATTTAAAGGTCAACGTCAAGGTCAGCATTACCTTGACTCCCTTGGACATTGCACTTAACTTTACAATTTACACTTTTTTAAATTATAATTTAATAAAAATATTTGTTTTACAATGGCACTATGTGGACACTGTAAATGTCTTATCATTATAATATTTTTATGAAACTTTTTGAAGATATTTATTATTATTCACTTGTACCATTCACTAATTCGTTCGTAGACGATTCACTGGTGAGTTCGAAATAGTCTGTTTCTGCTTGGGGGCTTATTTCGGTAGGATTAAATAATTTTGTTCGGTCATTCCAGAATTTTTTAAGCTGCTCTTGTATATCCTCCATTTCTTGTGTGCTTACTCGTGGAATATCTATCCGGGAGTAGTCTTGAAAGAAAAGAAATGTTTATTGTTATTGAGTAATGAGGATTTTTATTATAATTTAAATAAAAGCTATAAAATAATAGTTGCAGTAAATGTTTCAAACTAAAATTTTTGTATATCTATTTCTATTAATTTTAGTATTACCTTGATAATATGTCCTCTCTGGTACTTTAGGCCAATAAGAATTTTCTACGTTCTCCATGCGGAAATGATTCTGCATATGCCTCCTTTGCGCTTCTAAATAAAATTACAGAATTCAAATTAAGTTTACGACTTCATAGTAAGAAATAAATTAAAGTAGTATTAAAAGCTTATGGGATAATCTAATGTGCAGAGTTTAAACATTCAAAAAATGCGGCTACAAGTTTATCCGTAAATTCGAGAACTTAAAAATTTGTAAATATTCTAATTTTGATATTCAAGTAACTGTACAGATTACTGTTTAATACTATAGCACATTAAATTAAAATATGAATTATGTAAAGTTTAAAATAAGATATGGAATTTTTAACCGAATTAGGTGAAACATTTTATTACCGTGATAAAGATTTAATTTGATGTACAGAATGATGAACAGGAAAATCGTGCAGAGAGTGCCAACTAGTCCAATAGTGAGAAGTCTTCTCTACAACACATAAATCTAAATGTAAATATCAGAATGTCTCATTGCAATGATAATTAAAGCTTATAATAATTCCTAATTAAAATATTATTAAATAAATATACAAATGGTACTTTCTGCGTAATCCATTTTTTTATCAAGGAAATATTCAAAAACATTTTCCTTGAGATTATCAACCAAGTATTTCAGTCTAAAGACATTGATTTATTTAAATTCTAAAATTACAATCAGAATTGATTAATTCTTAAAAAATAAACTTAAATCTTATATATTACAGCTTCTAATAATTTTCCAAAGTTAGTATAAAATATGTTCTCTAAGAATATAAATTAATAAGCCAGATAATTTAAGGATATTTTATACGATTTATTATCAATATTAATTTTATCTCGGAATATCCTGTTGGTTAGATAATGCTTTTAAGGAAAAGTGTATATGCGTCACTTTTAATTAAGCAGGTTTACAAAGTTTTCAAAAGGATTATACTCTGTGGATTCCCAAAAACGGCGCCACCTACTGGTAAAAATTATTTTAAAGAAAACACATTCTCTAAACGTGCACGTTTACATTTATCTCTTCACAATCTACAGGTACTGATAAAAAAGATTCCGATTAATTTCACGTTGAAATGTATTCACATTATCAGCAACTATGAATAACTTTTTAATTTCATCATAATATGTAATTTTCCCCGTCGAACAATAAAATTCACATTAAAAAAGTTTTAAAAAATTCTTTCACTGTGTACAAAAAACTTTAAAAATATTTAAAATCACGTACTTTATAAAAGTTAACCCCCAATAATCAAAATAATTTATTTAAACAATAATACTCGGTCCGGCACTGTTTCATTTTCTAAATTAGCACTGGCAAACAGAGCGACTGTGTTTATCGATTTAAACTCACTTTTCTTTCTCTCTTGGCTCTCTCGAAGTCGCTCATACCAGTGTTGGCGACGTAGGCGTGTGGAGGTGGCGGTGGGTGCAGGCCACCCGTTGGTCCGACACTTTGGGGATATCTTGGTGGTTGGGTCCCCATGCACTCCTCATAACTGGGAGGTTGAAAGGAGCTGCCGTCGGGAGGTACATTAGCGTGCTGCGCCATACTAAACTGTACACAACGTGCGTCTGGCTACGCCGGAGCGGGAGAAGTAACTGACGTCGTCAGAGTCAGCCGGGCCTCGTCACCCCACTATTTCAGTCGCGCATTCGTATACTGATAATGGTGGCACGTAGCCGGCCTTACGGAAAGGCTTGCACTTTGTAATTATTTTACGATGCATTGAGATGTTAATTAGTCTGGTGACGTTGGTTCGAGCTCCATTCTCCGTATGCAAGAAAAATCATTGGGAATGCTTTGAAAAATGAAAGCTAGAAATAACGTAATCTCTTGGTTAATTCTCGTAAAAATAATGCATTTTTTCGTTTTACAAAATTTATGATTATGTTGATACGTCAACGTTTTTCGCGAAATCTCGACTAGTACCGAGCGAACTCTTACATCAATTACCTTATCTCTTATCAAGTAAAGATAAAATAAATTTTGCTAAACTTTGGATAAATTAATAAATTAACATAACTATTTCTAATATTTTCATAATAAAATTATAGAATTATTATTGTATCTTTTTAGATTAAGTTAAAATAATGTTTAATAGATATTTATTTAGCAACTCACTTTTAATAATTTAAAATTTGATAAAAATAAATAATAAATATTTGTGTCAAATTATATTATATTATTTAAAGTTTCTTTCGCAAGCCTGAGTATTCATCGACAGTCTAGATATTTGCAAAAAAGTAGTCGCATAATCATATCTATTTTTTATTATAATAAATTTAATCGTAGCTTTTAACTTCCTCATGAACTCATTCGTTATACATGAATTTATGAACGTCATAAAAAGGAATTTCAATTCGAATATTTAATTTATCACACAAACATTTTTTGAGATGCGCATTTCGTCCTCGTTTAAATTAATTTGAAAATAATTAGTATTAAATATTTGCATAAATGTTTATCAACATATATTATAAACGACTTAAATTCATTTCTCGGTGATTTTTATAGTACAAAGTACTAGATAAACATTAAATTTTTAAGTATTACCTTAGCAACTAAATTTTTTCATGATACTTGTATTTCACTATCTTATTTTTATACTACAACGTCTAAAATTAGTCTCTAGTAGTCGTGCTGGTTTTGAACCTATAAGGCAGTCTTGGAAATAGTCTTAAGTCGGTTAATGTATCGTAACTATAATAAATTATGAAGATTACTTATCAGTATAGTTACCTAAAACAATTGTTTCATAGTCACGTACAGGATAACTTGAAGTAATAAAAAATTATTCATACTTACGATTTTAGATATTGATAATTAGATGATTTCTGGAAAAATCCTATGCTATAATACTGAATATTAAGGCACAAAGACAAAGAAACAATATTGCTGCAGACACAATACCAATGTACGTTCGCAAATTATTCTGTAATTTTAAATAATAAACATTTTATTGAAATAAATATTGTTATGTGTCCTTTAAACTTAAAGAATTTTGTAAAATAATATTAAATTCATTTTAACAAATCATATTTTCATATTAAAATTAAAAATTAGATATAAGACTCACAGTGATTCATTACATTATACATAATTCGATGACATTTAATTTTTTCTGGAATTTGAATCTTTTATTTATCTGAGTGCTGACGTAAAGATTAGAGTTCGATTTTTAAAAAAGAAAACTGCAATGCACATAAAATGTTACTACTCTGTGATAATAAATACACGCAACTGAATAAAAAGATTGTTTAAAAACACTATTAATGGATATGGAGGAAAATTTTTGGTTGGTAAGATAGTTCGGTAAAAATTGCTTAGAAATGTTGTCATTTCTACAATGTTTACAGTAGTTTTTAACAAGTTGTGAGCAATTTTTAGCAAATAGGTCAGTTGATCCTAAGATTAGTGAACACACAGTAATTATTTTAAAAAGAAAATGAGAGTAATTTTTATGAAAAATTTTCTTTGCGTGTCTATTTAATCAGCACAATTCTATTCATTGAAAGTTGGTTACATATACCACTAAAAATCAATAGTTTACAAAAATCATTGTACTTAAAATTGAATTTAAGAGAGTTGCATATATACCAAATTAATTTTGTTCGTATTTTAAAAATTTCCCTATCATCATCAGTGAAAATCATTACACTAAAAAATACTTAATTACCGCGCACACAAAAATCAACGACAGAAACCCAGTATAAAATCAAGGCAAGCATCCATTAGATCGAGCGATAACCCGCAGTCCTCGGCAAAACCGCGCGTCCGATCGATCGGTCTAAATAGCATCGGCGACACAGCAACTCACATTTCGGAAGAGAAACGGCTCCTTATTCCTGCATCTATCGGTCCCCTCGGCGTACTCCAATTCGGCCACCGCGTCCGCGAATACCATGATTCGCTGCGAAATGAGCGCGCGCAGAGGCTGCTCGCTGACTCGGCACGCGGGGCCGACTGAATTCATCGTCAACGAGCTATAGTGCCCCGCGAGACTGTTTGTGCATTATTCGCCGGCCTGTGCACATAGGCCGTGAATAACAGGGGAAATACCCACGTGCTCGCCGGCGAGCGCCGCCGAGTTGAATGCACGCGACAGTGTCACTTGGTTTCCAAAACATTTGCGATTGTCGCCTCGATTTTGGAAACGTCAGGATTTTGCGCTCGACGTAATTCTCATTGAAAATTTGTAATCCGTGTCAGGCACTTGTAACACTCGATTACCTTCTTGAGTGTGTTATTATCAAATCGCGTAAAATTTTGAAAATATTTAAAAAATCTTATTTTTACAATTTTTTTTACTTTAACGATAACGACGGTTATTGATTTGATTTTAAATAACTAATAAATTAATTTTAGTCCCATTGTGTCTCTATAGTTCAATGTATAAATTGCAGCAGCGAATATAAATGATGCATAACTGGAGGTGCGATTCAATTAAGCGTACATTCATGAGCTATAAAAATAGACTCTTCATGATTGAAGGACAAGCTTCATCAAGAATGGGGAGACAATTGCGAAATTATAGAGATTGAGATATATCCTTAAACGCACATTCACTGGAAACTTTATTACTCATTTTTATATATATTCATTTGCGACAGTCCGTGCAATTACTATTATTTGAAGTGAAGATTATAGAGGCGCCAAGTAATTTTTTACACAAATTGGGAATGTAAATAATATTATTAGACTTAAAATTGAAGTACTTATATTTGTTTTTTACTGTGACAATTATTTCGAATTTGTTAGAAATACTAGCACCTCGTGAGTATTCACGTCGTCGAGGAAAACAGGAACTAGTATCAAGTATTATTTAAAAATTAGTTTACGCTCACGCATTCATTAATCGGACATAAGGTTAATGGGCTATATATCTTTGGAAGAAAACTGTATTGTTATTGACGACAAATGTGTTTTTTCTTTCATTTATCCACTCTACACTAACTGCTATTGATTGTAATTCATCTTGGACTTTTATCAGAAAGTTCAATGCTAAGAACTGCTTTAAATAGTGAGAGCAACAATCGTTAAAAATAAGTGAGCGGATTAAGATTACAAGTGAAAAAACTATTTTGTACTTATAATTTAATTATTAATAAGTTACATATATTCACTATTCATATACAGTTTAGAAAAATATATCATAATACAATTTTTTTAAAACAGTAATTTTTTAAATATATCCAAATAATAAATGTAAATTAAAAATTGATTATGCATTGTCGCGGAGGATGTCTTTTTTCATAACAGTATAATAATGTTCTTTTAAAAATTCTCACATTACAAGTCTAAAATTTGAAAATTGAAAGTACAATTAAAAAGTAAGTTAAGATGTATGTTTTATTCATATTTAAATTGTCAGACGATGAAAATGGCATTAATGGCTCCACCGTTGGTATATCATTCATGGTGTCTTGAGTAGTTGCATTCAAATTTAACTCACTTGTCTGCAGAGTAGTTGTTTCGTTATTCACCGGTATTTCCGTCACAGAATTGTTCAAACCTGCCACACTTTCGGTAGTTTGTGCAATCTGCATTCGTAATTTTGGATTGCTACTTTTTAGCAACACCGACGCCAATGACTTAGGCTCTTTTTGGTTCTCGTAAACTTTCGGAGACGTCGAATTCGCAGAAAGTGCGTCATAAACTAGAAGAAAAATATCAGTATTCTTTATGAACATTTATTGAACAATAAAACAGTTTTCAAGTTCAATATACGATTTAAATGTATCTTACGGTCTGTTCTATTTCCATCTTCTAAAAGTTTTGTTATTATTACTACTGACATGGCGGCACACAACATGCACGTAAATATCGTAGTAAATGCACTGGCAGTTTTGTTTTGCTAAAAAGATAATAACTTTATGCTTTTAAAATATGTTTGTTTAATTACGGAAACCGAGTTACGCGTTGACCTGTCTCGTACATACCTTCAGCTTATCTCTCTTCTCTTGCCACTCTTTACAAGCTACTTTAGATAGTTTAGCAACTACTGGATCCGAGGTGTTATATTTGATGTTTAAATCCTCTAGTTCACTTGACGGATACAGCACATCGTCTGATTTCCCTGAGATTTCTATAATGTTCATAGTCGACATTTCTGCTGCTTCCTCGTATTAATGGCTCTAGCAAACTGAAGGCTTACTTTGTCTTACTCTTAAACCCACGGTTCGTATGTGATATCCCCGCGTTTTTGAGGGATATCGCTTCAGATAGTGTTACTCCAGATTAGCATATCACAACACAATATTGCTTATGTGAAATAACTAAATGTGGATATTTGGGAATTGGGAGGAAATAAATGGTACGCACTATAATGTTTTTCGATAAATATATTATATTGGGTATAAACGGACTCGCAAATAAAAACATCCTTATATATATGATTTTTAATAATATAACAGCCTTTTCTTCATTAACTTCTCTTCTTCTATATTTGCAATAATTGGATTGGTGATGATTGTTCAATAACTAATGATGAATGATGGCTTAATAAATTGATGGGCTTATATATACAAATTTAATACAAGTTTTTCTTTAGAACATTATATTTTTTGTGCAAAAATCACTTGTCTTATATAAAAATATAAATTTAAAAAAACGAAGTACACAATTATTCATTTTATCATTTCATTTCTTCAATAAAAAATCGCTGTATAAAAAATGGATGGTCTTTTTATTGTTGTAAGGACTTCTCTTGTTGAGATTTATTAAGCGGTAGCAGCCTCGTGTTTTTTTAATATCACTATTTGTTCGGTAGCAACCTGCAATATAGAATTTCCGCGTGCGAAACGATGTAATATGTGTAACTAACGCTTGCCATTATGCAAGCACTACTATTCAGTAGTGTCGCTGGTTACAGTTGTGTATTCCCACCTACAAGCATTTATATGAATCGGCCGCAACTTTTTTGGATGTGTGCCGCTGTGTAAACCAAACAGCAAACATACGAGGAACTGAGAGGAATGAGAATTTTTTTTACAAGAGCTGAAGAGAGCGGCCTCTGTTGGTGGCAGTCTGTAACACAATAGTCTTTGCAGTTTGTATCACAGTGTGCTTCCTGGGTGGGGTTACTGCTCATTCAAAATTACTAAACTGCTGTAAGTTGTATCTCCGTTGTTGCGCATCATTCTCGGTAGTATGTTCAGCAGAAGTACCGTTGTGGGTAATTGTCAATATTGCCGACTTTTTTGTATAAAAATCCAATAACGATGCATTCATATTACTCGAAGGCTTTTCTGATTCTCTTAGTCTAAGCTTAAAAGGTAGACATTAACTTATTTTATGCAGAATAAAGCTTTTGCTAAAATAATACTACAAATATCCTTTGGTTCATTTTTAAAGGAAGCAGTGGTCGCCTTTATAAGTAGATTCTCTAGACGTTCTGAAGGCAGCACTAATATAACTGAGTAACTTGTTTGTAAAATTGTTTTTCGCTTGGCGTGGAACAATTTTTAAGTATTCCTCATACCGCATTCAAAGACTGAAAAAAATATAGACATTTTAATATGATATATTACTCTTTTAGCCATTTGCTAAAAGATCTAAAGAAATATTTCAATATTTTGAGTAGTTGCAAAAAGTATATTTATTCAAGTTAATGTATAATCTTTAATTGTGAAGAGACAAAGATAAGTAAGTCGAAAGAAAGAAATCAAGGTCGCGAAGATAGATTTAAAAGATCGCTCTAAACAATAGAACGTGTAATTTCAATCCGCATTCTTTAGAGCTATTATATTTCCAGGCAGAAATTAATTATTGTAAAATTCTAACAAAATTTCAAAAGTTGTAAAAACTCACTCTTTAATGATGACGTCCTTTGGGCCAGCCACCAACTAGGGTGATTACCACGAGCACAATAATAATAATTATAATAGCGAAGCATCCGAGACAATTATTCATCTAAAAAAAAATCAATCAAAATACAGTTACAAAAATGAAAATCACATTAAACTGCAAAAAAGTGGATAAAAAAACCAACTGTCGTCAAGTAAACTCACTTCTCTTCTGTTTTTTGCTCTTTGTATCTCTTGCAAAACAGCAGTAGCCATCTCTCGCACTACTGGATCAGTCTGATTATTTGGAGTTGTTGAAAGATGCGTCAAACCCCGTTCGACATCTTTATTAGTCGCTATTCGTTCCATCATGATGTCGAATTCATCCCGGTGTCTGGTCATTGTAACTATTATTATGAGTTAGGTACTTTGCGATTCGGTGTTTTGAAACTTGAGTGTAGGTGTACGATGCGCACCCGGCGCAGGGTGGCGCGAGAATGAAGATTTGGATTGTCCGGCAGCTTTATAATATACTTCTGTGCGAATCCGCCAGAGGTAGTGGTACGCAAATTGTGGAAAATCCAGTGACGTAAATATAATGGAGCTTGCATTAGTACCGACGCGGACGTTGCGAATACAAAATTTTAAAATCGCTAGCAAAATTTACATTTAAAATTTACCGACGATTAGATGAGTAAGAATTGATCGATCAGCTAATGACGATAATTTATTGAATGCAGTTCTGTATTGTCTTAACAAAGAAATAAATGAATGGGCTTATAAATATAACTTTAATTTTTGCTTCCTCATAGAGGAAGCTTTTTTTAGTTATAAAAATAAAAGCTGACATACTTATTGCTTTTAAACTTATGTAAATAGAATACAAATTTTTCTTTTTAACAAATGTCTTGTATTATAAAAATTCGTATACAAATAATACAAAATAAATCTGTTGGTTCTTGTAAGAAGGAAGCACAGTGTTCTCTACACTTAAGATATTCTTCTTAGTAATACTGAAGTAAACTAGAGAGTAAAATTATTTCATCTTACGATACCCAAAGCCTGAAACAAAGAAAATTTAATTAGTTTTTAAATTCATACTAATACATTTTTTTAATGAAAAGTATTCAAACTGGGTGTTATTATTTTTGAATGGGATGCCGTAATAAAAAGGTATTTTGCAGTAACATTACTATATCTGTATAGCATGACATCAAGTGACAAAAGAAAATCAATAGGTCGTTGATTTCTATCTCCACGGCGGAAATCCCATTCAGGGTGAATACCCACTTGTAAAAAATATCTCCAAATAAAGGAGTACCTTATGTATCGGGGTTAGTTTTAAAAAATGGCACTATAAACAATAAAATTGAAATAAAAGTTTTAGTACTCTTTCTTTAGGGCTATTATATCGTCAGTCAAAAAGTATTGTAAAATTCTAAACTGTATATGTAAATTAAAAAGCTCACTCTTTAATATCGGCATCCTATTGTCAAGCCTCCAAGTGCGGTTATCACTATGACAATAATGATACTGACTAAAAAGCCGATCCAAGCTATACATTGATTTCTCTAAAAAGGCAATTAAAATACAATTGCAAATATGAAAATCGTACCAAAATTCAACAAATTAAATTGTAACAAATTGTTATAGTAAACTTACTGCTCTTCTTTTATGTGCTAGCTCGATCTCTTTCATAACCACTGTAGCCATCTCACGCATTACAGGATCACTCTGATTGTTGTTAGTTGTTAAAATCTGTGCTGAACCCCGTTCGATATCGTTATTTTCGGATACTTGCCCCGTGTTAGTGTCGACATCTCGGTGCCCTGCCATTGTTACTCTTAATGGATTTAATATACTTCGCGAATCGGAGATTTGAAATGCGAGCGCATAGGTGTACGATGCACACTCGGCGCAAGGTGGCGCGAGAATGAAAATTTTACTCACATCTGCGCGTAACCGACAGAGGTATATGTATAGTGGTTTGGAGATTACGGAAACTTCAGCGACGTATATATCTTACGTTCGTACCGACTTTGCGAATAAAAAACTGCAGCTTCCTCTTAGTTGACACTATGATACAATAAATTTGCCTTCAATAAATTTATATACGACTATGGATAATTGATAAGGATTATTCAATAAATAAAGGTAATTTGTAAAACACAGTCGTATATTGCCTTAAAGAACTTAGAAATATATTATAGAAATAAAATTCTCCGGTATATTCTTTTTGAAAATAATACTCCGATGCATAGTTTTGAACATTTTTATTCAGATATTGCAAAATTGTTTAATTTACAGAGATTAAAGCATTACGCAAGTACCATGACAGTTTATTTATGTTTAAGATTATTCATGTTTATGTGGATAATTCTGTTCCAAACGAGCCGAAATGTCTTTAAGTTAAGAGTTCAGTGACCACTGCTTAAATATTGCAATTGTAATGAAAAAATCACTCGTCTCTTATAAAGATAAAAATATACATAAGCTTATACTACTTAAACTTATGTGTAGTACAACATTTTTCCTTTTTCACATTATTTTTTTAGCATAATGATTTGTATAAAAATAACTTATAAAAATTTATACATACAAAACTTTGGCGAATATTACGAAATATATGAATTAATAATACAGCACAGTCGTGATCACTTAAGGGAGCTCTATACATAATAGAGTTAACAGAGATTTCCCCAAAAAATTTGTACAGCTAGCTACTGATTTAAATATAACGGTGTTAAAATTTTGAAGGTCTAGGGTATCTTATGGAAACTATGTTGGTCATATGTTATTTTCATTTGCTTCATAAAAATTAATTAACAGACAGATATTATTGAAACTTTTTTTATTAAAAAGGCATAGCTTGGGTTTCTCATGGTTGGTTATGACACACTCGTACGTGCGAGTGAAACAGAGCGAGCCTCGCCCTCTATATTTGTGTATACGTATACAGCGCTATACGTGTGTTAGAATAGAGTCGCTGTTTTATCTACATGGATAGAGCTCCCTTAAAATACACCCACCAGAACGTAATACTGAAGGCAACTGGAATGTGTTTTAATAGTAATATTCTTCGTCTAGAACGGAAAAGACGTTTGTCTACTTCATCTTATTCTATTCAGTCTGTAAGAAATATAGAAAAATTAATTTCATATTAATTCCATATTAATTATTAATACATTAAATGATTTTTTACATAATTAAATATTTTGCTATTTGGTATTGTTATATATGAAATGATACGACAATCAAATTATACAACTATTTAATTTTGATAATTATAGATTTAGTACTACAATATTATTACTTTTTTTAATAAAATATTCAAATAATGACATTGTTTTTAAACGCGATATCGTGAAAAAAGATATTTTGCAACAGTAATACTATACAATAGCATTGACAGCAAGTGACAAAGAAAATCAATGGCTCATCGATCGGATATCTCGGGGCAAAACATCCTTATTCAGGGCGAATGACCGCTTATAAATTATAATGTCTCCAAAGCAAGAAATCACGGTAGCGTTGTTAGTTTTAAAAAATCTCTCAAATCAATAGAATGTGCAATAGAACTTTGAAAATTTTATCGCGTACTCTTTTGAAACTTTATATTTCCAAATGAAAATTATTGTAAAATTTTAAACCGCAGTAAATGTAATTTAAACAATTGACAAAACTCACTCTTTAGTGATGCTGGCCCAATTTTGACCAGCTTCCAGTTGCGGTTATTACTATGACAATAATGGTGGCGACTATAAAAGCGAAGCAACTAATGCAATGACTCGTCTAAAAGCAGGAATTGAAATACACTTACAAAAATGATAGATATATTAAAATACAACAAATTGATTAAAAAAATCGTCAAATGAACTCACTGCTCTTTTCGCTTTCGCTCTGTCGATTTCTTTCAAAACAGCTGTAGCCATCTCGCGCACTACCGGGTCACACTGATTAGTCTCGGTGTTTGCAATATGCTCTAGACCGTTTTCGATGTCTTTGTTTTTCGAGATCTTCTCCATCGCAGTGTCGAATCCATCCTGTTGGTACCGGGCCATTGTTACTCTTTACTAATTGGATACTTCGCTTTGGAGATTCGGAACTCTAGCTTGCAGGTGTGCAATGTGCAGTCGGTGCAACGTAGCGCCAGAATGAGGATTTGGCTACCCCGGCAATACTCGCACTATGCTTCGTTGTGCGTAACTGGTAAAAGTATAGCTTGCGCGAAAGCTTGCGGGAATTCCATTGTCGTGAGTGTATACGTTATCATGGTATGGAGGGTTATTGTGTGGGTGGGGTTTTCTTTTATCGATCGAGGGTTTCAGATGTTAAAAGTAAAATACTTTAGGCATTTCTAGTCTATTTTTAAACATCTTTATTTAATAATTTGTAATCACATTACTATGTACAGATTTATGTAAAAATAATTGGATCTTTGCATGAAATTTTTTTTGCAATTTCGTTTTATATGTCTGACAGTGATTTTTAATCTGCTATATCTTTGTTAATAATCATTAAATTGAAAAAAGAAAAAATACGTGTTGATTATTTTTTAATATTCTGAGTCGTTTATAATGGAATTTTTCATGCAAAGACCTAATTATACAGTAAGTAGAGGGAGAATAATTTATATAAGATAGGATCACTGTTAATAAAAGAAATGCATTCTTTTCAACGTAAATAATGCAGTTTTATTGTCTTCAATTCAATTGTCTGTACAGTAGCTTAAATTTACAACAGTTTCGCTACCTTGAAAAGTAAGTAGGAAGCTCATTTTTTATAAATCTCATTAATAGATTCTTAGTTAATAATATAAAAAATGACGGAATTATTCTAATTTACATAATCTTTGGTTAGTTGCTGTATTGCACTTTTTTAAGTAAAGTTTAAGTACAAAAGATTTCTTTATTTTTAAACAAACCCCTTTATCTTCGAATTCACGAATAAATATCTCCTAAAAATTATTAACGTATCCTTATAAAGTAAATTATTTCGTAAAATCTTTTACATGCTATACCTACACAATACTTAAAAGAAAGTGAAAGACAAAGTTATTTTGGCATTATTAACCTTAAAATTTTATGCTCTAGAACATAGACAATATTGACATAATCTCATTATTGACTCATAATTTAATTGAATTTGACGATTGAGTATTCGAATTTGAACTCATGCCCTCTTTTGCTGTTTTATGATCAGCGCATGCGTCAATTAAGTATACTGAAAGTTACTATACTTTCTCATAAGGCCTTCGGTATTTTTTCGTAAATATCGCAAAATAAATCAGCAAAAAATGATGATTTATCTAAAAAGTCGATCCTTATAGTGTACTTTATTATCATTTTTGGCGCGGTATATTTGAAAGTTTTGATATTGAATGCGGTTAATTTTATTATTATTAGATAATAAAATTTTGTTAGTAAACATTGATAATTTACCTTTATTTAAGAGATTAAACAAGTATAAATAAATGTATGAATTTGCGACATTCGAGCAGTAATAATATTTGTATTTAACTTTTAAAGAAATTAAAAAGTTCTGCTACCAATTGTTCAAAATACGTTTCTTTAGTCAAAATATATAACTGCATTTATGTAATGAGAAGAAATAATCGTTGATATTTATAGTACGTTTAAACAAGTTTAAAAATAGTTATTTTCGCCATATATTCCGCATTTGTTTATGTTTATTTACCTTCTCTTTCATATTTGAAGTTTGCACAATTAATTGCACCTTTTCTCTCAAATGTAGGATTATATATTAGTCCTGAAAATTGTAATCAAAGGCACTGATTGCTATTCTGTAACACAAATCGTGCATGCAACGTATCCTCTCTTCATTGCTTTTAAAAATTTTAGTGGTTGCCTGAAAAAAATTCATAATACATTTAAAAATATTATAGATAATAAATACTATATTTACTCGATAATAAATGATAACAAATGATCTTTTCTTACCCTAATGTTTAATAAAACTTGAAGTATATAAATGCCAGGACCACCGCTAGCATTATAAAAAACAAGGTGATTCCAAATAGAGTCTGCACAAATTTGTTAATATCCTGCGAATAGATTTTTGAAAAATGAAGTACAATTGCACTAAAATATAAAATATAAACGATACTTCTTCAAGACGCAACAAATGCCTCAAAAACTCACTTCTCTCCTTTGCTTTTCTTTTTTCATCACCGCCAAAACGGTTTCGGCCATCTCGCGCACCACCGGATCGCACTGGTGACAATTTTCCGTTTTCGCTCCTTCCTCGGCATCCTGCAATTTAGACATTTGCGCCATTATCGATTCCAAAAGGGAAGGCGGCTGTGACGTATCCGCGGCTACGCCGGCACGATGTTTGTGCGTCCAAGCGAATTGGCACTGATCCGCACCCTTCGATCGGTAGGAGGCGAATGAAGCTGCGGAAAATCCGGCGACGGGTCAAGTTACTTCGGGATTTGTCCTGCAGGGGTAGTTTCTGCGCAAACTCTGGCAAAATACCATTAGCGACTGGCGCCTTGTCGGCGCTATGCTTTGCAGCAAGGGAGTCTTTTTTTTGTAACGTGGGTTTAAGGTCTTCTGTAATTCAAAAATTACGGTATACCTACTGTGTTTCGAGCGTGATTTTTTAAAAATTATTATTTGTTTAAAGAATACTATTTAATAAATACTTATTGATTTGAAAATAATCACATAATTATTGCAGAGGGAGGAGTAAAGTAGAATGGGGTCATTGATAAGTGATGCATTAAAAAAATTTTATTTTAAATGAGAAACACGCAAAATATATTAGAAATTTGAATATTAGAAATTTATAATTCTTTAAAAAGAACTGACGTTTTTACGTTATACTTATTTAACAAAAAGCTCCGCTGCACGTTCCACATAATGCATTCTTGGTTTTACAGGAGACTAACGCAATTGAATAAAAAAATTTGCGATGTATCCTAATGCGTAGAAAAAGGGTTGAAGAGAAAAAAGCGGGGGGAAATTCTCTGGTACAATCCAGTTCAATGTTTTTCTCTTAAGGGAAATTTTTTGCTAAACATTTCTTTCCTCGGAGTACCTAGGGATAGACAGGCAATTAGCGGATAAAATGGATTGTGTACAATCTGTTATAGCACGGAGTAAAAAACAATATTGTTATTTATTTGTTTTAAATAAACAGCAGCACGAAATGTTTTCTGAAACACTTGATAAAGGTTTTCAAAACATTGTGCCTTTTGTAAACAAAAAATTAAATCTCTTAAACTAAAATAGTAATTAAAAAATTATCCATAACTGGAAATTCTTTTTTAATACATTATTCACTATACTGTTTTTTATAGTCTTTGAAATTTCAATAATCATGTAAGATAATTCCAAGACATTGAACCAGCTCGCGAACAATTTCGCAGGTAAAATTTGTGACCAGTGCAAATGTAATCGCAAGTGCAAACTTGCAGCTTGCCAGAAAAACCCAACGGGTAAATATCCCTGCAAAAATATCTTAGTGGCCGTGAAGAATGCTTGCATAAATTAATCAGTGAAACTGAAACTTTTAAAAATAGTTCGTTATCTTATCTCAAGAGCTTTCATAATTCGAGCAGTTTACATTTTTTCGCCGTGCAATAATTTGCACGAAGAGAATATCGCCCGCTACAGAAAAGAATTTACGTTGAAGTGGCAGAATTCCCTTGTGCAAACCAGTTCCTCCTATTTCTCTCTGATCCTTGTGAGACTCTTTGAAAAGAGCCACAACCACAGAATCGCATATCCAGTTGCGTGATTCTCAAAAATCCCTGCTCGACATTTTTGTTCTTCGACAAACGCTCGTTCGTAGTGTCGTTTCGCGAAGTGCAGGGTCGTGCCGATTATGACATTCGACGCAGGGTTGAACGGAGGCAAGTTCTTCGGACGAGGTAGCACACTCGGGAGGGACGCATGCGCCGGCCGAAGCGACTTATCGGCTGCTGGCGAAAAGAGAGCGGAGAGTTTGGAAGAAGAAAATAAACGAGTGATAGCCCAAAAATGCCTGACTTCGGCGGGGAGTTAAGGTTTCTGCACAACAGCAGGGTATCGATGCGATTCGTAATGGTTAAAACTGGATTTTTCTTTGCGAAGTTAGTGCTGTTGTTTTCTATGAATTCAAACTTATTGAAGTGTATTATTACAATTTTATAACAATTGATTGGAGACTATCTAAATAGTTTTTGTACAGGACTCGATTGTTTTAATTTTTTAATGAAATTTATTTTCGAATTAATACCAAATAACGTGCGCTGAGCTTTTTTTAAATTGTTGTTAATGTTTAAGGTGGTGTTAGAAATCTACTATGCTGGCATCGACATTTTCTTTGTTATTAAAAAGATTATTAAAACAAACCAGTTTTTGAAATAACTGCTGAATGGTAACTGTGCATAATTGTCCATAATTATGCATAATTGCCGATACGAGTAATTGCACGAGAAAAAACTCTTTTGAAACTAATTTTACGAATTAAAATTCTATGCATTTTGCACAATTATGGAGATCTCTATATTCCTCGTTCTGAGTTTCGCTCCCTGTTAAAATTTTCTGAAAGTTGAAGAAGACAAAAAATTGTCGACGGGTTGTATAAGCATTGATATCTTTAACAGTATTCCCACGCGATATTTCTGAAATGTTGCGACTTTCCAGATATGTCAAAAAATCACTAGCACGTGCGGCACTTGAGGATTTCGAAATAAAACAGACCAGGGTTTATCTAAAACTGTCATCAAAATAGCCTCACTGTCTGTACAAAATAAGACATCTTAAAAACAATTTAATGATATTAATTAACGACAGTCCTGTATGTAATACATAGGAGACGTGCGCATGTGCTGGATAACTTATCGATGTGTCTGTTCTAATTTAGAAGATCAAGATTTCATTTCGCGTTGGACGGGAGAAACGGCGCTTCGAGCTTATACTCCCAAATCGACGCGCCTTTATCGAAGCCCGTACGCACGTGCCATCTACCAGAGACTCAAGGCCAACCATTATACTTATAGAATTAGAGCCAAACGACTGCCCGACCTAACTGTAACGAAAAAATTTAAATTGACCGATACTTTTAACGGGCTCTCAATAGCATTATTAGCATTTTTTGCTGTTATAATTTCAACGTGGATTTTTGACATAGTTTTTTGGTCTAGAAAAATTTACCGCTATTTTCTTTTTTTAATGACATTTTTATGAAAAATTATAAAATTTGATATTTTGACATTCAATGAAAGGATAGGGGATGTAATTGAATGAAAATCCAAACGATCATATCATTTAAAACAGTATTCTATATGTTGTATTATATTCTTTCTTATATACATAAATAATAAATTCTTATAAAAAATTGTCACGTAAAAAAGCTCATCAAGTAGCAATCACATTATTACAAAAAAATTAAAGTGTAACATTCTTATAATATCTTCTTTAACAAAGGCAAAGACAGTGCTGCTTTACACCGGCATGAATCTAAGTTCTCATTTTTTCCCCCTTTTTTTTTATTCTCGCCTGAATTCATGAGTTTCAGACTGATGTTCCAGCCTCTTCTTTCCTCAGTCTTTTGTTCTATTTAGCAAAGCATCTTTTAAAATAGTCATTATTCTTCTCGCCCAAAGCTGAGGTAATTCACGAACTCTTTACTCGGGCGTTTGTGAGAGTTAATTATGCTTCTTCCCTTTATGACTCTTTAAAGAGCAAAGTACTTAAAGATTAATTTGAACTGCTAATTTTGAGCTTTCAACGCTGTCTTTTTATTACATTGGCGTATTTCAGGTATTTGTATAGGATATATCAAATTAAGCATTTTCCTTTATAAGAAGCAGATCTTTCTTATCGAGCTTTTTTTTACATAATATCTTAAGCTAAAGTTTTCTGGAATACAAGGATTGTGCAATGTCGTTGAGTAAACTTAGAATTACTTTTAATGTACAGTTAGTGCCTGAAATCAGAAAAAAATATTCAATTATTTTGTTTGATTTTTGTAACAAATCAGTGTTTAAATTAATATGTTTAAAAGAAGCATATCTTACCGCCGTGTACTAGGTACTATTGCCAACATAATTACGACAAAAACTACTCCAATTACACATCCGATTATAGCTCCCAGTTTTCGATTCTGAAATATAATATGAATTATCAATTTGAAATATAGTAACATCCTATAGATCTATCATTTTAGTTACAGATATATTCCTAATGTCGCATTTTGACCAACAAAACTTTAAAGTACTATTCCGATAAACTTTTGCAAACTATGAAATGCCAATCTTCGTAAGGTGATGGGAAATTCCCGTTTCACGAAAATAAGTTAGTCATTTATTATAAACGCGAAATACCGGCAATTGAATTAATTATTTAAGTGGTAGATTATCGTCGAAGAATAAGTAACTAAACCACTTATTTAAGTGAAACTTCACTTACTCATTCTCAATTTTAGTGTAAACACGAAATAATCTCTACAACAGCCAAAATAATTATCCCAACGACCTAAAAAAAAAATCTCGCGCGTTTATCTTATTCAAAGTAAAAGCAAATGTATTCGCGCATCAGTGTTTGTCGCACGTGCGCTACTTTTTTCGAGCAGAGCGAGCGCCTTGTTCCCCGATGCGCGTGTACACAGCACCGTGCCAATAGCTACATTTGGAGCGTGGTAAAGTGTCAGCGTGGCGCGCGCAGAGGGTAGTTTCCGCGCAAGTGCCCCGAAACAATGTAACGCTGTCATTACTTTAATTGTGATTCGAAATCGTTTCCACCGAATTTCCGCGCCCCCGCGTGGAGCGCTTTATTAACCGGCAGCCATAACAACCCCTCGTTAACGAATCGGTTAAATCCGCACTCGTTGCACTTTAATAAACGAAAGTAACGGAGGATAAAATTTTGATTCACTCGCAGCGTTTCAAAGCGAAAGCCCAGAAATAGCCGCGCGGAGTTTCAAACTCGTCAAATTTTTTTTCGAAAGTCATTTGCTCGACTCCACAAAGGAGGCGCGCTGACCCTGATTCCGCCCACCCGGCGCTCCGGTTCACGGGCGACTCGACCCCTCCGCACTGGCCGTTTAATTTGCCTCGGTCACTTGGATCACGCGCAATTAAGGAACTCGTCCACGCTCCAATGGGAAAAAAAATTCGCGTCTGGAGAATAGAAGTAATCGACACTGACTTGTCTCCTCCGCTTGGCTCGCTCGCACTCGTCCAGGACGGCGGTGGCGAGCTGGCGGACCACCGGGTCCTGGGTAGGGTTCTCCTCGATTTTGTGCAGGCCGCTCTCCAGGTCCCGGTTCTGGGACAGGTGCTCGAAGAACCGATCTTCTCTGCAGTTATGGCCGTACATCGTGTGTATATTCGGCGGTTTAACGGCGGGGGACTCTCGCGAGGTTACTAGGCGCCGGCACACTGGACGACTGATCCGACGCGGGTTTACGCGCTCGGCTTTTTGCGAAACGTAGAACGCGACTGTAGTAAATACTCATCCACGTGGAGGGGAGCAGGGAGATTCCGGCCGTTTCGCCTTGAAGCTCGAGCGGCATGACGTAACTGCAAGTCGGAAAGTACACCGGGCTCTCACTCTCTTAGGCTGGAAATCGATGTTTTGTTTTTGTTTACTCTTGCTTTTTGGACCGGCAATATTAGTAGGGTCTTGTGCATAGTCGAGAGATATCGCGTTTGCCGGATTGCTTATTTTTTTTCCTTTTTTCTATGCATTTTCTAAAAATAAAGTTCGTTGCTTCCTAAACTTCTACATTTGTAACAAAACTCTATATACTTCCTCATTTAGTAAAAACCACTAACGCAAATGAAGAACGAATAGAATGAAGTGCTCAATTAATAAATGATTAGTGGAATCTGATGCACTAAATTTTATTGCATCTAGGGAGTTTTTTCTACTTTTTTTAAATGATAGAAAGCTTCTTTGTTTTTTGAGGTAGTAGAAAAGACGTTAGTCTGTTTTTGCTCTTACGAACTCATCAAAATGTGATGAGGATGGATTAACTGTACTTTTGGGAGATTGTAAAACAGCTGTCGAGGATGATGTAGGGGTTAGTACTTAGTAGGGTCTCACGATAGCAGATAGTTTGAGATTATCGATCACCAGCAACTTTGCTTGTTTGTGACATTTAGAATGTAAGAAATTTACAAAAAAATTACACATTCACATTTTTTTTAGAAGATTTTCGATAAAAAAAATACTCAGTTTATCAATTAACACAGAACATCGAATAATAATTAAAAAAAAAAATGAAATTTGTTTACAAAGATATTTTTAGCTTTATCAATTTAAGTTGTATCCTTAACATTGCACAAAAATATTATTCGAAGAAAAAAATCGACAAAGAATTATCTAAGTCATTCATGACATTGATTTATTTTCTTTTCCGGAAAATCAATGCTATCGTCCACCTGCATCTTGGTGCTTCGTTGAAGTGATGTGTAGTTATAGGTAAGAATAAATGAAGTTCATTTTTAGCTGAAGAATGCATATCATTTGTGCTATAAAATCCTTTGTCCAGTTTTCTAATTACATCACACTCACTGATATTGAACTGACAAATTTGCTTTGAAATCAATCAATTGTTATTTTTTTCCTGCTGCCTATAAATTATAATACAATATCAGTGAAATTATCTGAAAATGCGATTAAACTTCATCATTGATAAGAGAAAATAAACCTAGATAAGTATTCGATTATCCAATGTAAATATCGTAAATTGCAATCAAATTTACTTAGTTCTTGCTTTCTTTTTATTAATTTTCTTTACAAAACTATATAACAATCTGTTAACCCTATTAAACATTATTTGCCGTACTTATTAAATATGGTTCTTCATAAATAAAAAGGGTTTCGAGGTTAACTAATCGAAGTAACGTCAATCATTGTCACAGCTAGAAAAAAAAGTTCAATTAATAGGTAATCGATAGCGCAAGTGTCAAGATATTGACTAAGCTGTAATTTAAAGGGCAAATACGTAAATAATCGATTTTCTAAATAGCAAGAGCAACCAACGCGAGCTAGGGTTTGGTCTCGGTGACTTTGATCGAGCGCTTCTATCTGTATCTGGTTCCTTCGTTTTTACGATACCTACCCTTCTTGCTTGAGGGTCGCTGGACATGAAACGCGGAAGTGTTGCACTGTGGTAAAAAATAAATACTTCTTAGTGTGCACTTGAACTGGTAAAAAATTGTAATAAAAGAAAATGTTATCAAATGTCGGAAAAATGTGAAATAAAAGTATTAGTATTATTATTGAGGAACAAGAAATTTATTAAAGAAAGATAAAGGATTTTTTGATTTAGAATATAAATAAATAACAACATTAGAATTTTTAAATAAGTTTATTGTGGTCATACAAATTTTTCGGTCTTAAGTCTTCCACAATAATAATTTGCTGGTTTATAAATGTAAAATTCACACGGTAATTATCGTAACAACATGTCTATACGAATATTGCAATTGCTCATATAACATTGTAAGAAATAACACTATTATTCAATGTAGAGTTCTTAATTTTTAGGTTACAATTTAATTAAATAATACACGTCTTAACTATGTAAGCTATTTTTATTTTATTACAAGGTAAACTAGAAATTTACTTATATATACATTAAATTAATTATAAATTTGGTGTCGGATAACATTGGTCGGTTAAACAATATCGAACTATGATTACTTATACATTTATTTTTATAGCAAACTACGCGAATCAGAAAATATAACAACAAAATTGACTTGCGCGTAATATTTTCAGAAAAATTTATTTCTGTTGATCAATAAAAATAGGTACTTGTAATGTATAATATCAATAAGTAAAAGTTTGATTGAATTAATTACGTTAAGCATCGTATTTAAAGTGTCCGAATATCAGTTTTTTTGTTTAGGTAACATAGTTAAACTGTTTTATTTTAAGGCGATTATATTTATTAATTGTATAGTAATGTAAAAAATGTTAATATTAAAAAATGCAATTTATTAGTTTGTGCTAATCAAAACACGTGTAAAACTCGAATTGTGTAGATTTTTTAATAAGACAAATTGATTATAAAAAGTAGAAACTTTGAAATGAAAGAGAAAATTAATCTATTTTGTAGTCTGGTTTCACATTTTGTTGAAGTTTCCCGTAGGATACGCGAGGTCAATTAATTACTCTTCTATCTGATCGTATTATATATCGTTATCGTTAGTATACGGGGCAGTTTTATTTTATTTATCAAATAATTTTTATTAATTAAACTCATTAACATCATGTAATTTTAATTTTATGAAATAATACAATTTTTGGTAATAAATAATTATAACATTAAACAAATTAATACTTATCAATGGTAACATTAAAAAAATTAACATTTTTCGTAATAATTTACATTAAAAATTCGTCTCAATATATAATCCTAGTACTAACATTTTATAGATTTATCAATTTGAAAGTTATAAAACAAAGAATAGTTTCTCTCTATACATAGTTTTCGTATAAAAAAATTTAATTAAATTTTATTTATTTTTTCGTTCTTAAAGGTAAATTTTTTAATTATTATCTCTATTTTTTAGAAGTCGTAACATACTTAATTTTTTAATTCCTTGGCAAATATTTAATTAATCTTATAATTATACAATTTTATAGTTTCCGCTTTAGCTTTAAGTTTTATGATATCGTTTGTTTATTATATTAAAATGTTTATCTTTTATTTCATAATATGCAGCGAAGTATTCGGGTATAATTTAGGAGAGGATTGAGAAATGTATGCGAATCTTGCAGTTGCAGATTTTAAACTTTTGGCACTACAGCTTTAAGTTTTAATGACGGATATTTAGATTCAAGAAAGCGAATTATAATAATTTTTACTTTAATAAAGTAGCTAAAGAAAGTTTGTTATCCATTGTTGAGGCGAAACTTAGTCCACAGTATTGTTTAAATTAAGATAACTGAAAATAAATATTCCAATCTAAGAAAACATTTATTTGCAATACGTACATTACTTCAATCAATTATAATTACTCTTTAAATGTTCAATCAATATAAAACGCTGATGAATAGTTAAGTTAAATAGTGGGTATAATATTAATGTACCATTAGACTGTTGATATATCAACTATTAATCTTTGAAAAACATATATTTATTATCGATTTTGTTGTAAGTATGACTTATTTTATTTGGTACCATGGAATCTGTCAGCTCGGTAGATTGCCAAAGATGGAATGAGGAGCTTCTGGAAAAGTGTAAGAAAATTTTCTTTGAAAAAATGAAGTCAATGATTCCAAAATTTTATCTATATCATTGAAATTCTTGCGCATTTTTGTAGGTAAACTAAACTCAGAATTTTTAAACTGATGTAACAAAAGAAAAGATGATCAATCTAGTTTTTTTGTACGAGTGTGCATATCGAAAGAAAAAATTTGCTAAAACAGATTATTTTTCATTCTGATTTATGGCTCACAAGTCGAATCAATGCGCGCTCACTCAACCGTAGTAAAAAGTTGGCCGTATTTTGTAGGTGTGTCAACTCTCACTTTATCGGCACAGTAAATTATGTTTAAAAAGTCGTATTCTTCAGCAATTTTCCTTCGACTTTTACAAATTTTAGTATTGACAGTCTATCATTGATCTAATGTTCTAATATTCAATAATTTTTGTGTTTAAACAGAAATAATTAATCATTAACAGCAATAATTAGTAATTTTACTGCATAAACATTGGTTATAGATGCCATCGAAGCTGCCCTTTTTTCATTGAAATTTAATTTATTGAAGACCTTCCCAAATTTATCATCTCGGCTAAATGTACAGTGAGTGACATTTCATATCAGAAAATTAAATTAAAAAGTGCATTCAATCAAAAAACTCTGCTTTACCGTAATGAATATTTAAATAGGACGATAGACTATTTTCACTGTTCAGTTGAATATATTCAATGATTAAATTAAACAAATAATTCGCATTTTTTTCGATATGTTTTTAAAGAATATTTCGAGAAAAACTCAATTTCGTAACAAATTAAATATTCATTTTTATGCAAAATGTAATAGGACCTCTCTTTGTAATTGTCATAGTGACCTACAATAATTATTGTAATTATTTAGGTAGGTAGGGGGCCGAGGGAAAAATGGAACAAAACTAGTGTCATTATTGATTCATAGAGTTGAGGGCGTATCTTTTTCATTGACACTTTTCAACCCGGTCAATGCAAGATTCATTTGCACGCAAAACACACATTAGTCTCGTTTTCTATGAATAATTTAAAAATTAAATGAATCATGCTTGGCCAAATAAGGTATATATTAAAGTTGTTATTGTCAGTCCTTAAATTATAGACTTTGATCTCATTTATGAGTGTCTAGGACTTTTATTAATAGTACAAGTTTAATAAACCAGCTTAAGTAAATTTAATTTGCTACATATTAATTCATACAGGATACAATCATTCTCATAAATACTCCGGAAGAACCCATATCTGCGGTAATTGAAATATTTATTCAAACATGAAATAGTGATTTTAGTTTGTACTAATTTTCTTCAGTAAAAGTTGTTTTAATTTCGATGTCACGGAATTACACCGGCACTTGTATTCGAATGTGACTTGCAATCTTTTTGACGCCTAGAGGCTATAGTCATTAGGTTATACAATTTGTTTTTTGGTAACAGGATTAAATGATATTAGTTTAGGCTATTGAATGCATTGGACTAATTGCATAAAACTTCTTCTAAGTTCTAAATGACTTTTAGTGATTACATTGTCTGAAAAGAACAACTATTAATTTGAATGTACTGTCATTAAAGAACTTTGTTTCATTGCTTTGTTTTAGTGGCTTGCAGTCGACACAGTTTTTGTCACTGCAAAAGAACTAATAAAAATATGTGTAAATTAATTTTTTCTGTTTTATACAAACTTCAGAAATACACAATATTGTTATTGAACTCGTTTTTTTTAACTGGATTCGTTTGTAGATCTTTCAGTAGTGATTGACTCAGTTATTTTTGTATATCCTTCGCAGATGATACTCCGTAAATTATTCAGAACATGTGTTATGTAGCTTCGATTTAGTATGCATTAATGGTCAGGTTTCTTTCATAAACTACAAAATCTTGGGAATAAAAATTTCAAACAAACGAAGGCCCATTGCCTCTTGTACGTGCTGCGCTCCATTCATAAAATTTTTAGAGAGCCTCTATAACAATGCAATAAAGATCGATTTGTGCACCTATACTCGCGTTAGTTTTTTAAGACCGCATTCTTTTTTCGCATTTTAAAAAATCTCGACGTAGGCTAACTTAATTTAAGATATAATAAACATCGTGTTTACCTATTTGTTCATCTGGTAACGACGAACCATATAACAGCTCCGATTAATCCGATAGCAACCCCAACAGTGATCGCTATTTGTTTATTCTGGAACAAATGAAATTTATTTAAAGAACGACGTTGTGAAAGTCCCTGCAAAAACTATATAGGTATAACTTATCAATATTTTATAAAACTTTCATATGAACCCATTGTTGTTAGTACTACATATTTTACTTCGCCACGACACCTCCATTCAACCAGGTGCATTTTTTATTTTCAGTTTATTCAATAACATGCACAATGCACACCAATTGTACTCGATGTGTAAAAAGACATGTTAAATTCTTTGACGTGCCATTGTCTTTGTATACACACATTTATTTTAAAGAAGAGCACACATACTTTTTTTTTTAAAGAACCGTACACATATTTTCCTTTTAAAGAACAGGGAACAATAAACGAACGCAAGGGGCTGAACGGGCTTTCTAACGCGGTCTCGATGTCATAAACCAGGTTGCATGTCTGACTTATATCGCACGTAACTACTTTCGTACTTGGATGAGGTCCTAGAAAAATCTGGTCGCCATGCCAGCACTGTTATTCTCCTCGAAATTTCTTCACACATTAAGCCCCCGCACTAAAACTTTCCATCCCCTTTTATTGCCGCGCCCTTATAACGAAAAAAAAAAGGTTATTTTATTGCTAAGTAGTTTCGACGCGCACGGTTATCATTTATTTAATAAAACAGCGCGCTGCCGAAGGTTTACGCGATCTTGTTCGCTTTTATCCTCCCGCGGGGGGCACTTGAAATTTGATCGCAATAAAAAATATAAAAAATAGCGTTTCGCGCGAGCGCGAATCGGTTAACGGTGCGGCGCTCGACAAATTCCAAAGTGTTTCGAAATTTATCGCGCCGATGGAAAACCGGGAGGCGGAGATAAAATTTTACGGCGGAATAAGAGCGATGCAGTTGCATAAAATTATACTCCGAATGAAGAATCATTTTATGGCCGCGCGATAAAAAGATCGGTGAATGCGAGAATTTCCACCGCGGCTCTATTCATTTTAGTAAATTAAACGTCGAACCGGTGTCGGGGCTATTGTGCGCGAAAGTCATTTCCTGATTATTGATTTCCCATATCCACGAAAATATAAATCTATTATGCCCGCGCGTCCCGTTGATCTCTTAATGCCGAACAAAGTGAATGCTAACGATCCACTTTCGCCTTTTGATGTAATATTTACAAGGATTTGATATTTTTGGACGAAAAGAGAATTTTTGATGCGCTTCTTCACTCTGGTTGCATTTGACGCGGTGCTATTTTTAAGTGGCGTTGTAAGTGTGCAAGGCGAAATGAATTTTTTGATATGTGCGAGGGCGAAAATTTAAATAAACTTTCACGATGTAGGTAAACGCGTGATAAATTGTTAGACATAAACGGGGAGGGAAATGAAAGGCAGTAAAAAATAAAAAAGGTTTTGACATGTTGGAAAGTGGATAGTAAATTTTTCCAAGGAAGTGCGTAGAAATTTTCTAGGTGATGGGGGAAAATGTAGTACTGTTGTAGAAAAGTTTTAATTTAAAAATATTGATATTTCACAAGTTAAATAAAAAAACATGTAAATTTTTCCATAATTAATTTAACGGCCAGAAGTTTATCACTTCGAACAATAAATTTCGATTTTTTTAAAATAAACATAGTTTAGTTACATACTGTTTCTGCAAATTTAATGGAATTAACGTAATTGAATAATGCTTCATAACTCTTCCCTGCGAAAACGCGTGCAAAAGCTTCATGAATTACAAATTTCCAGCGAAAACTCGAAAAACTGCACACAAAAATTGATTAAAAAGCAGTAGCGATCCTCGGAAAGCACTCTAAAAGAATGAATCGAAAAAAAGCCCCTCGAACTCGACAAAAGAGAACGAGAGAGAAAAGATTCATCGCCGACGAAAAAAAAAGCACCGGCGGGGAGAGGCGCGCGCGGCGAACCGCGAAAGCAAGTGCGAAGAGTTGTGAAAGTCACGAGCGATAATGAAGACGTCGACGGCTTAATTTGTCCCTCCCGCTCGCAAGCTCATCACCCCCTTGACTTCCGGCGTTGGGTCCGATGTGGGTCGCCCGAAAATTCGTCCATCCGTGCACATGGGAGGCACGTGCACCGCTCGTTCGTCATCCCGTCGCGAGCAAGCCGAAGCCTCGGCCCGCGTAAAACCGGCAGCGCTTTAGCCAGCGCGCGCGCGGGCTACAAATCAAACGCGCGCGCGGCGCGGCAAAAAAGCTCGTTCGAACGCCAGAGTAACAGCCGAACTTAAATGCACCCTGCAGTTTTCTTTCGGTAAAAATTTTTGTAAGTTCAAAACAGTTGCGTGCTTATTTATTGGGATAGTGAATTTTACATCGTCTTCACTTTAAATGCTGAAGTTTCGATCATTTATACAGTGACATGTGCGCTGAAGCTTTAAAGCTCGTTCGCAAGGAAATAGTAAACAGCAAATTTTACGGTTTTGTATCAGTAAAATCTACTGCATTAGAAAAAGTAAATTAACATTTCTTATCAACAATATAAGTTCGTTTCAATCAGAATGACGATCTTAAGTTTTTATAGTGTTAAGACTTGTACCACTTAAAAAAGTTAATTCTACAGTTTTTTAAAGCTATTTCTGGAGTATACTTATATGAAAATTAAATGAACTTGATTTGTAAGACGTTGAATCTACTGTCTATTTTTCCCGAGTAAAAAAGTAAAAGAAAAGTGGAACTAAAAGGAACTCTTTAAAGTACTCTTTAGTTGCGCAGTTATCACAGGAAACTAGCGAATTTTCACTAATTTACAGTGACATACGGAAAAATAATGCAGCAAATCTTTTTCGGAGTAGTAAAATCCACTGGATTAGGAAAAAGTAAAAATAGCATTGCAAAAATCAATAAAATTAACATTTCAAAAGTAGAAAATCTAGATTCGGCACATTCTCTAAAACTATAATACGGCTGTTGAAGATTTTTCTTTAACCTACTTTTACAAATTCTCTTGAAAGTAAAATAAACTTGCGAATGTACCACTAAATCTATTACGCAAAATGTTCTCCATACTGTTTATTTATTTCCTTGCAGTGCGCAATTATTTTGAAATTAGCGAAATTTCCCTAATTCAGATTTAAAGACACCAGCGGCAC
The DNA here is from genome assembly GCA_900480045.1 of Eurytoma adleriae. NCBI lineage: Eukaryota > Metazoa > Arthropoda > Insecta > Hymenoptera > Eurytomidae > Eurytoma > Eurytoma adleriae. The sequence goes on along the minus strand of UXGC01000827.1, from coordinate 9,546 downwards.
ACTCGCGGCATCATCGCAAGAAAAGCAGAGAAAACAGGGAGAGAAGAGAGTGGGAGGGGAGGGAGACAGAAGGGGTTGGCGCGAGTAATCGACTTAGCCTCACTTGCTTCCTTATCTTGGCTTCCCTGCACTCCTCCATGACGACCTGGGCGAGCACGGGGCCGGCGTCGAAGGCGTGCGCCGCCTCCATGCGGTCGAGGCCGCGCTCCAGGTCGTGGTGCCGCGAGAGCTGCTCCGTGAGCTCGGCCCGGTGCGGGTGCTGCTGGTGGTGCTGGGCCATGCTGCTGCTGGTTTACGCGCGCCGCCGGAGCACGCCGTGCGCGAGCCGCGAGGTGCAGTGCTAACCTGACGCGCGCGCGCCCGCCGACAGACTGCGCCCGCCGGCGCCAGCGATTTTCCGCGTCGGCGCCGTCTGGCCGCGGGGCGGACCTCCCGCGTGCGTGTGTGCATCCCCGAAGGGACGATCGCGGAGCCCACCTACTCCTCCTACTACCACCTTCGGCCCGCGGCGCGCGGGGAGGTGCGCGAACCCCTACTCCCACGCTGCTGGCGCGTCCCGCATGTAGCGTCCGTTTGTTTAATGTTAAACGGGCGGAATGCTTTTGTATTGAAAGTAATCTAAGAATCTATAATTATTATTTAATAAAATTAAAGGATAGTTAGATAACTGATTGATAGAATTAACAAAGTTGCGCAAAATGACTTGATCGTTGACTTAAACCTAATACTTTTAAAACGTGAAGGGCGAGTATTCCAATTTCGTTTCGTACTACTTAAAGTAGTATGAAGTGCAACATTAGATTTTGTGTTAAAAGATTTTTTAACGCTTTTAAGAAATTTGTTAAGTTTTGTCTACGAAGAAAAATACAGAGCTTGCAGTGTGAATGTCTGACAGTCTTACAAGCTTTGTGCATTTCATTCACGCTGAAACGAATGAAATTTTACGTAAATTTTTTGTATAATTTGTGCATTTCATTTGTTGGGAAAAGCTCGTGTTTTTTGTAACGAGTTTTGTATCGCTGAAACTTAAATACAGAAAATCTGTTTTACAAGGAGAAAAAAGCTCTACTAAAAGTTGTAATTTTAACCTTTTTTCGGACTAACGTTATAAGGAAAATTGCAAGACGTTTGTTGTAAAATATACTTTATATTTCTTTCAAAATTTACTATAAATCTAACAAATTTTGTTAGAGCTTTCGAGAGAGCTTTCGTAAATTTTTCTAGAAACTATTGCAATGTTTCTAACAATCTCAGCCTGTAAGGATATTAAAATTGACTATTGCATTATTGACTTTTTAGTAAGTATTTTTTGAGATTCGGTTTTACGGTTCGACTAATTTTTAACAGTGCACCCCGCAGGAACTTGGTCCTTCGGTCGGCGTTGCATTGTTATGTGGGCCGGCATAACTCATTCGCGCACGAAGAGCAATTGCCCGGCGAGCGGGCAATGAGATTTGTTGCGAGTGGCAGCGCCAAGCTTGCACGTCGCTTGGCCGGCGACGAATTTCGAATGCGGACCGGGGGGACGTTCCCGCGAAGTTTTAATTAAATTTAAGCGAAATCGATATTGGGCCGCGCTTATAAGCAGGGATTTGTACTTCACGTTATTAGCTGTGCATTTTCAGCGGCAGGAATTATAAGTGAGGGAGTAATCCGTCACGATTAGCGACGAGTAGATTTAGAGCTTTTAAAGGCAGCTGATTCGCAGAGTTTGTGTGCGACAATTTTAAGATGATTTATTTTTATGATGCTAGCGACTGTAGTTTATCTGTGTTACAGAAAAGCTCTTTTTAGTATACGGATGGAACATGGTTACAAAAAATTTATGTGAATTGTACATTTTTGAATTTATTAAAATAAATTGTAGGAAAAATTATGTAGTCGGTGCTACTGCAAGTTTCGATGCTTGATATCTTCAGGCTTTACGGTCTTCTAAAGCTGAGATTCTACCTTATTAATAAATTTTTATGTACGACATTTTCTCTAAGGTGGATTTAATAAAAATGTTAATAACTTTACATAATTATATTAGTTTTACTAACATTAATATTTCATAAAATAATCGTGAATTTTTGCCCTTTTAAGCATTGTACAGATATACAAAGAACAATACAAAGTTTTGAACATAATTTATTTTATGTAGTACCCATGATAGAGCTGAGCTAAAAAAGTGCCGGAGGCTGGACATGTACCCGCGGAAAATACGGATCCTACCCACTTAGCCACTAAACTCTACCTACTTATAATTAAAATACATTGTATAGTGATATAAATATTTAAACAGAATATTAAAGTATTATTTAAAAATAATCAAATTCGATTACGTGTGTATAATCCACCTGTCCAAGTCATAAAGTCATTACCTACTTTCATTAAGTTTTTCCTATTTTCATTTTTTTCCAACCCAGTAATTCAATTTGTTCACAAAAGACTGAAATCGTACATCTATTAGCTTCTTAGTGTCACGTCCGCTTTAATCCGGTGGCAATGCGTAATAGATACTTTTTACACTTAAAACCATTTCGCGACGTTGCAAGCACGAACAAATCGCGTAAGTGATCCGGATAAGAGTCCAGCCAATTTTTTTTGTTTAACTTTAAAGATATTCAAATTTAAAAAAATAAAAACTAATTTCGTTTTCCTTTTACCGCAATCATTTTTTAAACCCGTCACTTCGTTCTTTTCCTTCGTTGTCCCCTTTTTCGTTTGCCATTCTGGATTGAAGACGTTTCATTAATTTAAACCTCCATAGTGCAATCTTGAAATGCGTTTTTTAGATTCGCGGGAAGAAGCGTCATTACTTTAGATGTGTTTTAATTTATTCTATATCGTAAAAAGAGACTCCCCATTTGCAATGGAATTCGCACGTTCAATCCATAAATAAATCGTTTATTTATAGAAAATTACGTTCGCACAACCTTTAATTACAAATTCGTTAAGGTTTAATTTATACGCACACTTGCATAAATAAATTGCATTTCAAAAAAAAACCTTTCGTCGCGTTTTAAAGATTAATTTATACGTAGTACACTTGCGCAAGTAAATTGCATTTCAAAAAATCTCCCTCGATACATTTTAAAAGCTTCGTTAATTTTAATCAATGCGGATGGATAATCACTCGAGGTATGAGTTCCTGCGCTTTTTGAAGAACCGATTAAATTGCAAAGGCAGACAGCAACAAATGAGCTACCACGTGGAACTTTACTTCACTACTCGCCCGTGTGGGATCCGAAAGACTTACGAAGAAAGATTGTAACTTCCTCGTCATGCATTTTTATGAGCCCCGGGGCGGGAGCGGCGATACGGCGCAAGCTCCAAATATAGCGCTTTAATCTCAAATCGCCGAAAGCTTCTTATCAGCATTCATAATCGTGCACAAAATACAATTAAAAACAGATTTAAAAAAGTACCTAATTATTTTCAAATTAGTCGATGATTTAATTTTTTTGTTTGTTAAAATTTACATAGTTCGGATGTTATCTTTAAGAAACTCGATATCTGTTATACTATAAGACGTGTGTCTTTATATGTACGTCTTTTTTATATACGTATGTAAATTCCTAACTTATTTCTTATGCGTAAAATTAACAAATAGTTTGACAAATGAAATTTTTTGGGCTTTTTTCTCGATTTATAGACACCGTATCTTAATTTTTCATTTTAATTATCCATTATTTTTATTTACTTAATTTTAATTACACTCCAGCTAATTCATCCATTCATCAGCTCGTTAATTATATCCAAGAATATTACCACCCTTTTTTCGAACCACCAAGCAAAAATGCAGATTTTAACCGCAGCGAGCCCTCCCCACCGACCTTCTCTCATACGCATTTTAAAAGTATGTCCCAGAAACGCAGGCCAGCGTGAGCAACGAAAAATCCATTAAAAGCGCAGAGAAATCGAAGGGCGTGTCCCTTTATTAGTCTTCCCTCGTTAACCGCATGTTGACTGCAAACAGCGCGTGGGAGGGTGAGGAGGCCTGCCTTATCGTCCCTACAAGGAGCAGATTTAGAATCGCCTTAATCCATTCTTCTCTCCGGTGGAACGCGCCGCCGACGTGCCCTACACATATATACCCCCGCCCGCGCTTTATTCGCCCTGCTCCCAAGGACGCCTTCCGCTCGGCTTGCTCCGCTGGCGCGCGCGCCTCGTCCGAAACAACTCCGCGGCTTTTTTCTCCCTCTTTTCTCTCTCTCTTTTTATTTTTGCTACCCCGTCCGATTTTTGTTTTCGCTCGAGCGACGACGCCCGGGGGGGAGGAAAGGACGCCTCGTTTCCGCGCGGAAACTTTTTATCTCCGCGACGAGAGCCGGCCCCGGGAAATGGAAGCGCCTCTTTTAAGTCCGCGAAATCCCCCCGGCCAGTTACCGCGGGGTATTGGTGTGAGACGCGGTAATGTTACGGAGAAAATTGCCCGCGATTCTTGATAAGAGCCGCCGCGGATCAAGGCGCGGTTATATTCGTTAAACGAATTCTCTTTTTTAGTTTCGCGGTTCATTGATTTAGTAAAAGTTATTTATACGGTTTTTAATAATTTGGTCGTTAAGTGGATTGGTCGAATTAAGAGGATCGACGCTATTCTCGTTGCCTCATTTTCTTCGGAATAATCCAGCGCTCCATTTTACTCTTTCCGTTCGTTTTCTACGTAGAAACTTCGGGGCGGTAAAGCTGTTTGGACTAACGAAGTTATTGTTTGTATCGATTTTCGTAAGTATCGCCGCTGTTCTGTCGTTTCCTCGGCTGAGAATATTATTTATTAAGGCGCAGTTTGTTTTTATAAAGTGACTGGTTCACTCCGTGGCGATCTATCAAAATTTCCACCAGTTTCGTGGCAATTAGTATCCGCCAACAATTACAAGTTACATCGATAATTTTTGTAACTTATATGCAATTTTTTTTGCAGTTATTTAAATTGTATGCATAAAAATGGATATTTTTTCAGTTTTTGTATAAACAACTTGTACTTCGACACTTTGAGAAAGTTTGAATTTATAACCATGCTTTTTTTGTTTACCGAGTTGCATTGTGCATGTAATAATTTATACTAGAATTTCCTCGTAAAGAATTATAACGAGATCGCATTCTGAATTTATTTTCTGGATTGTAGCCAAATCATTACTGAGTTTTGCGTCCATGCTTTTTATCGAGTTGTTCAAACTATCTTATAAAATGTCTTACTTATATATACAAAGATTATAATAATAAGAATATAATTAAAAATTTTGCATGATATGAACTGAAAATTCAACTAGTAGATTCTTTTTCGTTTAATGTTTTTTCTTCAAGTTAAAAAAATTTAATTTGAACTATATGACATTTTCATTTTAACTTAAAGTAGCCTCATTTTAAAGGAACTTTATTACTTGCAAAACGTTGCATATAAATTATTAACATTTTTGTTTCGTTTGAACTTTAATTTTCAGATTCCACTTATTTAATTACGAATTCATAATGAACTGGGTCATGGACAAATATATTATAGCTGTATAAGTAAAGTAAATTATGTCCATGAAATTAATGAAAGCGAGTTTATTTTAATGAAATAAATTTTAAATGTTATAAATTCCATCCATACGAAAATATTAAAATAACTTCCAAAACTTTTGTTTTCATGTTTTAATTATCAAGTTGTGTTTGATAGTACGTTTAACAAACTTTGGACAGATTTTAATTAAAGTTACATAAGTTTAAAACAATTATTTGTTAAAATAAAAACAGTAGTATTATTCTTTTACATGCTGGTTGCAATATAAAAAATAAAACAAAAGTTTCTTTCGTTCTTTGCAAATATGAAGAAACAAATGTTATTTTTGCAGGAGTTATTTAAAAAGAAAACTAAAAATAACTATTATTTAGGATTAAACTTAAAATATTCCTTACAAATTTATCGATTTTCTTCGTACTATTACTCATCCTTTGAGAGAATCGTACAGTTTCGAATATTTATTATAATAAACAATTTGAAGCGGTTAAAGTATGAATTTCCTGCGGTGTAGTGAATAGTATTGGAAATTCCAGGCTCGTATATAGCTTAAGGATTTCTTCTTGATGGACGGGTATGGTGTTAAAGTTTATAGCGCATAGCCATAAAAAAGATAGGAGAATGAAATTGCTTATAGTCAAAGACATTGCCTTCATTTTGACTCCTCTTACCCTCGTTAACTGAATTTACTATATTGATGAAAAAGTTATTAAATGAAAATTATGTATCGCATAGTCAAATACTTTAAATAAAGTAATCGAAAAGTAAGTTCACGAATAAAATGTACTGTTTTCTTTAACATAAATAATTTATTGGTATTACTAATTCAACTTGCACAAACTGTTTTAATTTCTTAAATATACATAAAAATAATATTTTCTATAATGACATAAATCTGTGATAAAAGCTTTTTGTAGTAAGACTTTCCTTTCTTTCTTAGATCTTGACATAAATTGAATTTTCCTTACAAGTATTGTTAAGGATATATGATTAAAAAATTTTTATAATAAATGTACTACTGTATAAAATTAATTTAGCAACATTCAGATAAGATTTAGATAAAATATTTTAATATTCAGAATCACTGAAATTATGAATTTTTTCCTATTATAACGCATGCTGTACTTTTATCGAATTATTTAATAAGATCGATTGTTAATTAACTATAGCATTTATTATTTATTGCAGTAGAATATTGCACTTCATAGAAGCACAATTCGATCTTGGAATTGAATATGCCACTATTGAATAGCATAATCGAGAACTAAGCAAAAGAAACTTTTAGCCTACCGCGAATGATTTATTATATTGTGGATCTAAGAAATAAATCAGAATTGGACAAGATAAATCCAATCATTTTGCTCTTACTTCCAGTCATTGTTTCGGTGACGGCAAAAAATGAACTTGCATAAGGGATTTCGACTTCCCTAGTCCCTTTTTCCATATTTATGTTATGCACACGTGTGCCACTCTTACAAGTTCCTTCGCGTGACGTTATTTCAGAATTGACGTTTTCAGATAAAATTAATAATTTATGACCGTTGAAATATATTATTTATTTAAATTAATAACAAAATATAAATTAAATAACCATTTTTTATATTTAATTCTTAAAATGTAGCTTTATTCGATTGAATTTATGAATATCATCCTCTCTTAATAATGTATAAAATAGGTTTTTTTTAATTGAAATAAGCTGCGATGCATGGACAAATATATGATATGTTTAAACAATTAAAGTTCTTTTGCAGAGAAGGATAATTGAATTGAGGATTGAAATTTAACATATCATTTTCTTCTTCAATGCAAGTTATATTTCTTTTTTCTTTCTAAGTAAGAAAAGCCTATGTCAAATCGGGATAAAATCGTTTTCTTTTTAGTTTTCCCCTTGAATATCGAGGTCATTTATCTGCTCTTTAAATCTCCTTTACATACTGTTGCAGGATCAGGGAAGAGAATACCGCAGGCCGCCACGCATGGGTGACGGAAGACCTTGACTCGTGGCACCATTATTCCTTCGAAATACAAGAATTCAAATTAGATTTTAGTGTGAATAGCTAGTCAAATCATTGGTCGGTAATTCAGGGCCAGAAATTTGAAAAATTACGCACTCCATTTTAACATTAATTTCGTGCAGACGAAGTTTAACCCCTTTTTGCTCAAAGATCGTATAACACTCGTTCAAAACGTGTGATCTTACATAATTCATGCACTGAAAGGTCAATAACCGATTCAAAGACCAGTAATCAATTCCTGTGGCCTGCAGATATTTGTATTCAAATTTTGACAATAAAATCCCATCTTATTAATCAATTTAAATTAAATCTATTTAAATATTGTATCGAACTTAAATCAATTCAATTAAGCTGCTCTCTTTAATTTTTTTTTTATATTTTTTTGTGTATAAATTTGATAGAGAAATGTAAAAATTCGTATAATTAATAATAACTTCATTAACCTTAACGTTTTTTACTTATTGAGCAGCTGATAAACAAAGTGTAAAACAAATTAAGATTACCTTTCAATAATCAGATTTCAAATTAAAGAAACACAAGGAATACTGCATATTTAGAAAATATTTATTTACAGCCTTCGTTAGAGATTATTCTTAAAAATGTATATTAACACAGGACAGGAACATCAAAAAATATATGTACACAAATTTAATTGTATAATACGTAGAGGTATAGATACATGCTATACCGTTTGCACACGCTCGCACGTGCTTTACGTATGTACATCTATAAAAACTTTGGTTAATTTTCTATTAGAATATATTTATTATCAATGAAGACACTTATAATTTGCAATAATGCATTACTGCTAGACAATCTGTAAGTAACAATAAAAAAGTTTCCTTCTTTTTCATAATATGGCATTTGAGCGTCACTGGAACAAGTAACTGTATAAGTATATCTCTCTTCGTAAAGCATATGAAAATATCATGTAATTTTTCAATCTTGTAATGAGGCAGTTAAACTTTTCTTATAAAACTTAATAATACAAAGTGTGCACTGCAGGTTCTCAGTTGAACTGCAAGCTTTATACGAGTTAACATAACTCAACTAAAGTCAGTCTTTCCTTTAACAAGAATAATGATCTTTTTTTTCAACATACGTATTGAAAAACTTATAACGGACTCGCTATTTAGCAACAATTTAGTATTTCATCCATCTGAAACCTGAAACAATAATTTAACAATTAGTTTTGTAAGTTTCCAAATATTTTATAAAAAAAAATAATATAAAATAAAAGTAAGGTACCCTACAAGAAATCAACCATTTTTAGATTTTTCCACTGCAATGAATTGCATATTTTCTGGACACTTTGCTTTAAAGAATAATTTATTGTAGGGACACTATAAAAGTAGGCAATTTAATATTACCTTGCAAATATATCCTGTGTAGTTGGATTAGTCTGGCAACTTATTCTCGCTGTACAAAGATTTTAAAACATCTATGAATCCTTCTGTTTCTGTTTCTGAGCGTTTTCCGCTTTCGCTAGTAATTCCATGTATTTGTCGAACTCCTTTTTTAATAGTTCCACCTCCGCACGCAAATTAATTGCATCCGAAAATGCAGTGTTGTACTGATAACGGAGATTCTTCAACTCGGTATCCGCAAGATCCTGCTTTATTAATAATTCGTCGCGTTGTTTTTTCACGATTTGTAACTCACTGAAAGCATCTGTAAAAAAAAAAGAAATATTCAATAATTTTTACTATTTCATAGAACGAGGGTAATGAATTATGTAAGTGCTTGGTTTTTACCGCTGTATCGTCTCTCTGTTCTCTCCAACCGCGCGTTACAACCTTCCAGTTCCTGCGAGTCATATTTGATGTCTTGTGTATTGCCTAAACAAAAACGTGCAAATTAAAAATATTTATAATATAGTCATAATAAAATTAAGTGCCATTTTTTTATTATTTTCGACACGCCGTGCGCAAAGCGACGATTTTGCGCACGCTGCCTTAAAATCAGCTTTCTAAAATCGTACTTTGCACACGTTGTATCGAAAAATACGGTTCGATACGTGTACGAGGATGTGATTTTAGCCTCGTG